>JBBPBX010024253.1:0-39822 GCA_038048925.1 Garcialebias charrua | reverse complement strand
TATATATATATATATATATATATATATATATATATTAGGGTTGTACATCTCTGTGTGACAGACGATTCGATTCACATCTAGATACAAAGGTTACGATTCGATTCAAAAACGATTTATTTTAAAAACGGAACGATTCGATTCGATGCAGTGTAAAAGCGATTCGGTTCGATTCGATTAAACTTCAAATAATTCTACGTTTTAATATTTGTTGATGTACCGGTAGACAAATATTTCATTATGAAAGAAAAAGGACCACTTCTATAAATGTGACATTCTTAGAGCATTTTTAAATTTGTAAAAGTCCACATATATCATATCTAAAAGGGTGCTGTAAAGCACTGGTAAAAATAAAGTAAAAAGCCAAACAAAATAATCACATGTTAAATGTGTTTATTTTTAAACATGGACCTAAAAAGACCAGCTAAAAGAAAATTTCCTACAGAAAATACAGAAAAAATATAAAAGGCACAAATGGTTACAGCAGCATGTAATAAAATAAAAATCACTAGGAAAAAAACCCAGGAATAAGCTATAAGCACAAAGCTCCTGAGTCCTGTGCAATAACCTGTTGTGCAATAACCTGTCACACAACCTGTAGTTTGGTAGTTATGTGCAATATAGATCATGTGCATTTTAGCTTATATTTCATTACTACCTTGAAATAGTTATTCACACAAATTCATCCTGCTTCACCGTTAAAATTCTACCATGTTGTTTACTATTTTTCTCTTCAGAAACTTAGTAAATATTATAATTACTGTTTCACTTTTTGGTAGTTTATTTTGTACCCTCATTGCATGCTTTAGTATTTCCTGTTTGCTTGTTGTTTGTTTTTTAGCAAGTCAAAATCGTTTTTTCTCATCCTGAGCATTTCATTGTACTAAGTTAACCCTGTGTTAACCTGCATATGACAAATAAACACTTGAACTTGAACTTAATAATACAAAACATAATGCAAGAACAGTACACCTAACAACAGCAGCACGAATATGAGTTTGTGTGAGCAGGTGGGCACGGATTAATATAAAAACATGCTCTCTGTACCTCACGCTCTCTGTACCTCTTGACTTCTTCTGGCCTGGTCCCTCACAGATCTAACTGCCATCCTCACTTCAAAGTCTCCCAACAGCTCGTCCAGCGCTGACATTTTCTTCTTTTTACAAGGTGGTTCATCATCTGAAATAGAAAACATGCACCATATATTACTGGCTATGTTTGCCATGAAGTTTTTTTTTTACTGACTTTACCATTTTATGTAAAAATCTTCATCTGATGTTCAGAATTTATTTATGTAGGGACTCGTGTACATGTGTAAAAGATATATCATTATCATCATGATGATTATTTAACTCTTTCTGTGCATGCATGCAGATTCTCTCATTATTGTGAATGTGTTTTATGCTGATACAATGACTGCAGCACAAGTTTAAGACAAAGTCAGCTCATTCTTGATCACAAGTTATAAAACACAAACCTGTATGCTCATCTTGGGTCTGGGGTGCATCATTGCAGCCGTCCAAATCTCCATTTGCAGGTTCAGTCTGCACTGGACCTCTCTGAACTGAATCCCCCGTTACCTAGAAATAAAACATGACATTACATTTAGTGTACACTGTACAGTATGGTTAAATGCAGTGTAAACAATCAAAAAACAGTAGGCAGAATAAATCTAGTGACAGCAACAAAACACAGCAGACTGTAAGATGTATTTTGACAGTGTGCTGAGGGATTTACCTTGTGATGCAGGGATGTTGCTTTAGCTGTGAATGTCCTCTCTGCATCATGGCTGCTTTAGCTGTGAATGTCCTCTCTGCATCATGGCTGCTTTAGCTGTGAATGTCCTCTCTGCATCATGGCTGCTTTAGCTGTGAATGTCCTCTCTGCATCATGGCTGCTTTAGCTGTGAATGTCCTCTCTGCATCATGGCTACTGTTGTAGCTTTATGCTTCTTATTAATCTTGTATGGCTGTGGGTCATAGTCATGCAGCTTATATTATAGGTGAAGGCTGAGACAACGCAGTTCGGGTCCAACAACGTGTTTATTCTTCTGTGTAACAACAAGACTGTTCACCCATTCTGTGGGCTCAGGAGTTATCACTGCTACTGAGGAAGGGCAGGGACTTAAAACAGTGTGGAAGAGATCTTCAAGGCCTGTGTAGCTCGTGAACTATCACTGAGTTGCCCGTAAAATTTAGTGATAACGTTACCCGTCGCTTTGTGTGTGGCAGCTGCATGCTCCTGCTCGTTGTTGTGAGGCTTGAAAAGTTGTTGGTCGAGGTTTGTTGTGCTACCAGTGTACTTCAGAGGTGCGCTGCATAGCTTACAAATAGCGTGGCTTTTGTCGAGTTTTCCGTCCTTCTAGTAAAACCCGAAAACGTTCCACACTTTAGATTTTTGTCTGGCTGATGTGTTGAAAATCTTTCGCGGTGACTCGCTAGCGCGCGCGGCTACTATTTACATCCATGCTCGCTCGTGCTCTTGGTGAGCTATGGCGCATGCGTGAGAATAGCTTCGCTCTCGCGTTGTTTTAGAAACGCATTGTAAACCCAGCAAGTCTCGCGATAACCGGTCCGTAACCGGTCCGTGTCTTTTCAACCGGTTCATCTCTGAATTTGTGGCTGGTTGCTGTCGGTTTACGTGGCTGCTACCGATGCAACCACATCGCTAGCTTGTCAAACCGGATATCCGGTCGAATCGGTTAATCTATAACAAGCCTAATATATATATATATATATATATATAGCTAGCTCCCTTTATGTGAAAGGGAGACAATTCAACTCATTCCTTCATCTTTAAAAACTGTGTTAGGATAGGCTAAGTGCTTGGTGACTGTACAGTACTGTACATGTATTCATTTCTAAAAAAAAAAAATAATATATTTTTTTTTTTACTATGTGATCCTACTTACGAATTTTTGACATACGAGCGCCCCTAAGGGACGGAACTCGCTCGTAAGTCGGGGACTACCTGTATACAGATAGTACTCGACTTACAACAGTCTCGAGTTGCGACGTTTTGCGGTTACGACGCACCTCCCATTAAAAAATATATATATATATTTTGAAAAATTTATTTTGAAAAGCAGAGTTCCGGTTTTACTTCCGGTTTGACGGCAGAAGCAGCGAGCAGTCAGTGGAAAATTACAGGAGACCTTATTGTTTGGACCGAGGCAGACCGGACTGAATCGAGGCAGAGGAGGCTACAGCTGCCTGTACTCTCTAAAAAAGCTAAGTCTGGTCTTCTGGACATTCAAAAAAACAAAACAAAACTTGTTGGAGCAAGCTGGACCGGCAGAAACAGGCAGCAGCTGTGGAAAAGTAGCTGTTTTATAGACGGCGGTTTTACGACGTAAACGAATGGAGAATACGGAGGAGGAACGAGCTAACCTGCTAACAGAACTTACTGTAAACTTTGAACCGCGCGAAGCAGTAGGAAAGTACAGGCAGAGCTGCAGAGCTTAGTGTAGCAACAAGCTAACATGCTAACAGACGGAGGAAGACTCTACCAGCTCCCAGTAAGAAATTAACTATTTTTTTCTTTCATTATTGCTCCAAACGTATGTGTATTTTGATAATTATGTAGGGTACTGTGTTATTGAAATTCCAGGAATTGGTTGAATATAGTATTTTATCAGTTATGTATAGGGCTCATAATAACACATTACCTTTAAATATCCAAAGAAATTTTATAAAAAGACAAAGTGATTACAATCTCAAAGGGACAGAGATATTCATCAAACCACAATTCAGAACCAGCTTAAAGGGACGGTCTACCTCAATTCAGGGAGTTCGATTGTGGAATGCTCTGGAGAATGATGTTAAAAATGCAAAATCAATGTATACATTTAAGAAAAAGGTCAAAAAGGACTTGCTCAAAAACTATATATGATGTAACTTAGTGTGTTGTATATTACACTTATGTTGACTGATGATGTAGCTTAGTGTGTTGTGTATTACAGTTAGAAAAATTAAGTAGAGTTATTCTTTTGTGATGTAGTTTGTGTATTACAGTTAGAAAAATTAAATAGAATTATTCATTTTTGTGATGTAGTTTGTGTATTACAGTTAGAAAAATTAAGTTGAATTATTCATTTTCTTATGTAGTTTGTGTATTACAGTTAGAATGATGTAGTTTGTGTATTACAGTTAGAAAATTAAGTAGAATTATTCATTTTGTGATGTAGTTTGTGTATTACAGCTAGATAAATTAAGTAGAATTATTCATTTTGTGATGTAGTTTGTGTATTACAGTTAGTAAAATTAAGTAGAATTATTCATTTTGTGATGTAGCTTGAAGGTTAACATTGGTTGAACAAACAGTGAAATAAGGGGCAGATATAATAAGATTTCATCTTCTTTCTGCTCCTTTCATTTTATCCTACTTGTATTCTTGTATCTGATGAAACTGTCTTGTATTGTTCTTTAAAAATGAATGAATAAACATCAAATGAAATCAAATCAAGATAGGCTAAGTGCTTGGTAAAATACAGTATATTGTAGGTATAAGGTGCTGTTTGTACGTATGTTCCGACTTACGTCGAAATTCGGGTTGCGACGGCACATAGGAACGGAACTTCATCGTAAGTTGAGGACTACCTGTATATCTATCTATCCATCTATCCATCCATCCATCCATCCATCTTCTTCCGCTTATCCGGGGTCGGGTCGCGGGGGTAGCAGCCTAAGTAGGGAGGCCCAGACTTCCCTCTCCCCAGCCACTTGGAGCAGCTCCTCCGGGGGAATCCCAAGGCGTTCCCAGGCCAGCCGAGAAACATAGTCCCTCCAGCGCGTCCTGGGTCTTCCTCTGGGTCTCCTCCCGGTGGGACATGCCCGGAACACCTCACCAGGGAGGCGTCCAGGAGGCATCCTAACCAGATGCCCGAGCCACCTCAACTGGCTCCTCTCGATGTGGAGAAGCAGCGGCTCTACTCCGAGTCCCTCCCGGATGACTGAGCTTCTCACCCTATCTCTAAGGGAGAGTCCAGCCACCCTGCGGAGAAAACTCATTTCAGCCGCTTGTATCCGAGATCTTGTTCTTTCGGTCATAACCCAAAGCTCATGACCATAGATGAGGGTGGGAACGTAGATCGATCGGTAAATTGAGAGCTTTGCCTTTTGACTCAGCTCTCTCTTCACCACGACAGACCGGTACAGCGCCCGCTTCACTGCGGACGCTGCACCTATCCGCCTATCGATCTCACGCTCCAGTTTTCCCTCATTCGTGAACAAGATCCCGAGATACTTAAACTCCTCCACTTGGGGCAGGACCTCCTCCCCGACCCGGAGAGGGCATGCTACCCTTTTCCGGCTCAAGACCATGGCCTCGGATTTGGAGGAACTGATCCTCATCCCGGCCGCATCACACTCGGCTGCAAACCGCTCCAGTGAAAGTTGTAAATCACGAACTGATGAAGCCAGTAGGACCACATCATCTGCAAAAAACAGAGAAGCGATTCTAAGGTCACCAAAACGGATCCTCTCAACACCTTGGCTGCGCCTAGAAATTCTGTCCATAAAAGTTATGAACAGAATCGGTGACAAAGGGCAACCTTGGCGGAGTCCAACTCTCACCGGAAACGAGCCTGACTTACTGCCGGCAATGCGGACCAAGCTCTGACACCGGTCGTACAGGGACCTAACAGCCCTTATCAAAGGGCCTGGTACCCCATACTCCCGGAGTACCCCCCACAGAACCCCCCGAGGGACGCGGTCGAATGCCTTCTCCAAGTCCACAAAGCACATGTAAACTGGTTGGGCAAACTCCCACGCACCCTCCAGGACCCTGCTGAGGGTGTAGAGCTGGTCCAGTGTTCCACGACCAGGACGAAAACCACACTGCTCCTCCTGAATCCGAGGTTCGACTATCCGACGGACCCTCCTCTCCAGAACCCCTGAATAGACCTTACCAGGGAGGCTTAAGAGTGTGATCCCCCTATAGTTGGAACACACCCTACGGTCCCCCTTTTTAAATAGGGGAACCACCACCCCAGTCTGCCAATCCAAGGGAACTGCCCCCGATGTCCACGCGATATTGCAGAGTCGCGTAAGCCAACACAACCCTACAACATCCAGAGCCCTAAGGAACTCCGGGCGAATCTCATCCACCCCCGGAGCCTTGCCACCGCGGAGCTTTTTAACCACCTCGGCGACCTCAGCACCAGAGATCGGAGAACCCGACCCAAAGTCCCCAGGCTCTGCTTCCTCAGTGGAAGACGTGCCAGTAGGATTGAGGAGGTCTTCGAAGTATTCCGCCCACCGACTCACAACATCCCGAGTTGAGGTCAGCAGCACGCCACCTCCACCATAAATGGTGTTGGTCTCGTACCTCTTTCCCCCCCTGAGACGCCGGATGGTGGACCAGAATCGCCTCGAAGCCGTACGGAAGTCATTCTCCATGGCCTCTCCGAACTCCTCCCACGCCCGAGTTTTTGCCTCAGCAACCACCCGAGCCGCATGCCGCTTGGACTGCCGGTACCTATCAGCTGCTTCCGGGGTCCCACAAGCCAAAAAGGCCCAATAGGACTCCTTCTTCAGCCTGACAGCATCCCTCACTGCCGGTGTCCACCACCGGGTTCGAGGGTTGCCACCTCGACAGGCACCAACAACCTTGCGGCCACAGCTCCGATAAGCTGCCTCGACAATAGAGGCGCGGAACACGGCCCACTCGGACTCCATGTCCCCCGCCTCCCTTGGAACGTGTTCAAAGCTCTCCCGGAGGTGGGAGTTAAAGCTCCGTCTTACGGGAGACTCTGCCAGACGTTCCCAGCAGACCCTCACAATACGTTTGGGTCTGCCAGGTCTGACCGGCATCCTCCCCCACCATCGGAGCCAACTCACCACCAGGTAGTGGTCAGTTGACAGCTCCGCCCCTCTCCTCACCCGAGTGTCCAAGACATGCGGCCGCAGATCAGATGAGACGACAACAAAGTCGATCATCGAACTGCGACCTAGGGTGTCCTGGTGCCAAGAGCACATATGGACACCCTTATGCTTAAACATGGTGTTCGTTATGGACAATCCATGACGAGCACAGAAGTCCAATAACAGAACACCACTCTGGTTCAGATCAGGGGGGCCGTTCCTCCCAACCACACCCCTCCAGGTCTCACTGTCATTGCCCACGTGAGCGTTGAAGTCCCCCAGTAGAACAAGGGAGTCCCCAGGAGGCGCACTCTCCAATACCCCCTCCAAGGACTCCAAAAAGGGTGGGTAGTCTGAGCTGCCGTTTGGTGCATAGGCACAAACAACAGTCAGAGCCCGTCCCCCCACACGTAGGCGAAGGGAGGCTACCCTCTCGTTCACCGGGGTGAACCCCAACGTACAGGCACCAAGATGGGGGGCAACCAGTATGCCCACTCCTGCTCGGCGCCTCTCACCAGGGGCAACTCCAGAGTGGAAGAGTGTCCAACCCCTCTCAAGGAAACTGGTTCCAGAGCCATGCGTTGAGGTGAGTCCGACTATTTCTAGTCGGAACCTCTCAACCTCACACACTAGCTCAGGCTCCTTCCCCACCAGAGAGGTGACATTCCATGTCCCAATGGCCAGCTTCTGTAGCCGAGGATCAGACCGCCAGGGTCCCCGCCCTCGGCCACCACCCATCTCACATTGCACCCGACCCCTTTGGCCCCTCCCACAGGTGGTGAGCCCATGGGAAGGGGGACCCACGTCTCCTCTTCGGGCTGTGCCCGGCCGGGCTCCATGGGTAAAAGCCCGGCCACCAGGCGCTCGCCAGCGTGCCCCACCTCCGGGCCTGGCTCCAGAGTGGGGCCCCGGTGACCCGCGTCCGGGCGAGGGAAAACTTAGTCCATTAATTGTACTCATCATAGGGGTTTTTGGGCTGCACTTTGTCTGGTCCCTCACCTAGGACCTGTCTGCCTTGGGTGACCCTTCTAGGGGCATGAAGCCCCTGACAGCATAGCTCCTAGGATCATTGGGACACTCAAACCCCTCCACCACGGTAAGGTGGCAGCCCAGGGAGGGGTATATCTATCTATATATATATATTACCTGACATCAAGGGGCCCCCGTACAATACAATTATCCTGTGTGTCACCTCTGTTCCCCACTTTTCTAGACTCTTCTTCTTATTTAACTGAACAAGAACCTTTGAGTTTTGTTTTCTCATTAAAGTCCTTATAAGGAAGTATTTTCCTACTGACAGCAGAAAGAGTGATGGTTGATTTTAAAAGTTAGCAGTCACTAAAACTATTATTTATCAGCTTATGGGTTTAAACATCTGACAGATATTCTAGTCATCTTTATATGATCTATTTTCCATCCATCCATCCATTTTCTTCCGCTTATCCGGGGTCGGGTCGCGGGGGTAGCAACCTAAGTAGGGAGGCCCAGACTTCCCTCTCCCCAGCCACTTGGAGCAGCTCCTCTGGGGGAATCCCAAGGCGTTCCCAGGCCAGCCGAGAAACATAGTCCCTCCAGCGTGTCCTGGGTCTTCCTCTGGGTCTCCTCCCGGTGGGACATGCCCGGAACACCTCACCAGGGAGGCGTCCAGGAGGCATCCTAACCAGATGCCCGAGCCACCTCAACTGGCTCCTCTCGATGTGGAGAAGCAGCGGCTCTACTCCGAGTCCCTCCCGGATGACTGAGCTTCTCACCCTATCTCTAAGGGAGAGTCCAGACACCCTGCGGAGAAAACTCATTTCAGCCGCTTGTATCCGAGATCTCGTTCTTTCGGTCACAACCCAAAGCTCATGACCATAGATGAGGGTGGGAACGTAGATCGATCGGTAAATTGAGAGCTTTGCCTTTTGACTCAGCTCTCTCTTCACCACGACAGACCGGTACAGCGCCCGCTTCACTGCGGACGCTGCACCTATCCGCCTATCGATCTCACGCTCCAGTTTTCCCTCATTCGTGAACAAGACCCCGAGATACTTAAACTCCTCCACTTGATCTATTTTCCATTATTCATAATTAAACTTTATATTCACCAACCCATATTATATTTTCCACAATTTATCACCTAAAGTTATTTTATTCCTAACATTATGTATTTTGTTGCCTTAACTGAACTGGATGTTTTATTTGATAAAAGGCAATAATTCTTCAAAAATACTTCAGATTATTAATAATAATAATAAACTTTATTTGTATAGCACCTTCCTACAATGCCTTGCATTGACCAAGGTGCTTAACAGGACAGAAAATATAAAAACAGGTACAATAAATCAGTGAAAATAGAATAAAAGCAACAGCAATAAAAGGAGGCAATGGAAATAAAAATGCTACATACTAAAATACCAAAAGTAATAAAAGTTACACACTGAAAGCTTTTTTGAACAAGTGGGTCTTCAGTCTGGTTTTGAACAGAGTCAGATCAGAGGTGGCACGCAGCTCAAGGGGGAGGCTGTTCCAGGCTTTTGGGCCGGCAACAGAAAAGGACCGGTCTCCCCATTGTTTGTACCTTGAGCGAGGCACCTCCAGCAGGTGTTGACTGGCAGATCGTAAAGCTCTGCCGGGCTGATGGGCTTTCAAAAGTTCTGAGATGTACAGAGGAGCAAGTCCATTCAGAGCTTTGAAAACAAACAGGAGCAGCTTGAACTGTATCCTGAACTGAACCGGGAGCCAGTGTAGAGAGGACAGGACAGGAGTGATGTGTTCATATTTTCGTGTGTTGGTCAAAAAGCGGGCGGCAGAGTTTTGTACAAGCTGTAAACGGGAGATGGAAGATTGATTAATTCCAACATACAAAGCATTACAATAGTCAAGTCTGGAGGTCACGAAGGCATGGATGGCCTTCTCCAGATCACTACGGCTGAGGAGTGTCTTCACTTTAGAGAGCAGACAGAGCTGAAAGAAGCTGGTTTTGACAACAGAACTGATCTGTTTATCTAGCTTTAAGTTACTGTCAAGCTCCACTCCAAGATTTCTTACCACCTGGTTGAATTGAGGGAGCGGAAAACCGAAACTGGGACTGGGAAGGATGTTGCTGGTGTCACTGGATGCACCAAATAAAATGCATTCGGTTTTATCTGTGTTTAGGTGGAGGAAGTTTTGAGAGAGCCAGTGCTTAATGTCATTTACATATGTCAATGTTAAAGTCTCCACACAAAAAAAAACATTTTTATTAAAACTCTTCTCCATTAGCTCCAAGATTTTATCCGTGAATATTTCTATATTTGCTCCTGGTGATCTATATACACAACTTATTATTATGTTTTTATCGTTTTTGTTTATTATTTCTATTGTTATCATTTCCATAATATTATCAACTATTGACATTTCACTATTTAATTTACATTTTATTTCATTATTGACAAATAGAGCGACTCCACCACCTCTTTTATTATTTCTGTTCATATGATATAATTCATACCCCTCGATGTGAATATTACTTGTGTTATCATCATTGAGCCATGTCTCTGACAGCGCTATTATCGTAAAAGTTCTATTTAACTGTTTTAAGTAATCTGTTATTTTGGATATGTTTGCATTTATACTTCTGCTATTAAAGTGAATAATAGAGAGAACTCCATTTGATATATTGATGTCATTAAACTGCTCTTCATTATAATATTCGCTATCTTTTATTACAGGAAAAAAATTTGCATCAATCACATTTTCAACAATATATATTTTAGGTTCTGAGTCTTCGTATGTTGTCATGTTCTAATGTATTTGTTCATTTCACTGTATATTTTATCCATTTTGAGTGTGAGTTGTTTCATTGATTTGTAATTTTGCTATATACTGTATACAGTTTAGCAGATTATTAGTTGAATCCCAGATTTTTCCCAACACAAAAGGTTGGACGGCTGCTTCTGTTCAACAATCTTTTAAAGAAACCAGAGATTCTCAGTTGGATTAAGGTCTGGGTGATAGAATGCAGACCTCAGGAGGGCGTCAGAGAGAACCCCGTTGAATTACCAGCTGAGACCGAACTGTCCACAAGCCAACAGATGAGGCCAGAGTCCAGACCAAACAGACAGTTATTTCTCTACTAAAATGTGGGGCTGAATACAGTTAAAAGCAGATGAAAAATCAATAAAAAGCAATCTTACTGATGTTCTTGTACCTTCGAGGTATTCTAATAGCATATGTAAAAGAGTTCCTGTTTTGTCCTCCACTCCTATACATGAACAATAAGCAAAGCAAATGTTTGGAGAAGAAGGTCCAGCCATCCATTTTTTGACTCACTGTATTCAGACGTGTATACAGTGTTGCAGAGGAGCTGGTTCATATCTTCAGCAGTCATTTGTGTGAGAGACTGGGTGAACACTAGACAGATTGTTTGTCCAGTTTCTTCCCCTTTAAGAAATGTCTTTTGTTGTCACTCTTCTATGAATGCCAGTTGTCTGCATCTTAGAATGGTCCTATGTACAGATCCTCCCATCCTACCTGGTGGTAGCCCTTACTACTAGAGGTGTTGATCAGGGGTGCATCCTGAGGTCTAACAGAACAGCTGGATTTATACGGACATCATTTTAACACTTGGTTTGTTCACAGGTGGATCTTATTTAACAATTGTTATTGCTTCTGAAGGCTTCAAATTAAAGGAACTAAATACAAACATAATCACTACCTTTCAGCTTTATATAATTATGAACAGTTAATTGGCTTATTCACGGAAGTGAAGCAACTCAAACTTGAATTAATTGAAAAGGATAAAAAAATTAATGAACTTGTAAATAAAGTGGACGATATGGAGAGGATTGCTAGACAAGAAAACTTATCGGGTTTGGAAATTAAACCCAGGTCCTTTCCTAAATCCGAGAATGAGACGCATCAAGATCTACAATCCCTGGAAAAACAAGTGGTAACCTTTTTACAAGAAAAAAACATTAATATTACTGAAGATGATTTATCAACGTGTTACACCTTGCCAAATAAATCTAACAAAAGCAAACCAGCTATAGTTGTTAGATTTATTAGCAGGAAGGTTAGGAATACTGTGATAATGCAAACGAAAAAATTACATGGAACTCAAGTCTACATTAATGAACATTTAACAAAAAAAAATAGCCACATTGCAAAGGAAACAAGGTTGTTAAAAAAACAAAAGAAAATAGTGTCGACTTGGACAAAAAATGGCAATGTTTGGATCATAGCACAAGAAGGACAATACGCCAAAAATAATAAAGGATGTGAAGGAATTTGATAAATTTGGATAATCTGAGTGAATGAACCGAAGTCTCGGTCGTGGCAGGAACATAGTTGGACATGATGTTAAATGAAGATTCTAATCAAAAAATTTATAATGTCACTGACGAGATTGTAGCGGAATTCTTTCTAACTGTAGATGTTTGTGACTACTATGATGATAACAAGTTTCATGATTTAAGTTCAATTAAGCCTGGACTATCAATAATTCATTTCAATAGCAGAAGTTTAAATGCCAACATTTCTAAGATATCGGATTATTTAAAACAATTAAAATCAACTTTTCAAATAATAGCATTATCTGAAACGTGGCTAAATAATGAAACTGTAAATAATGCCTACATCGAAGGTTATGAACTATATAATAGAAACAGAATTAATAGGAGAGGCGGTGGGGTGGCCATTTTTGTAAAAAGTGATATAAAATGTAAACTAATTGATGAAATGTCTATACTTGATGATGAAATTGAAATGATAACTGTAGAAATTATAAATAATAATGATAAAAACATTATAATAAGTTGCGTTTATAGACCACCTGATTCTAATGTTGAATCATTTACAGACAAAATCATAGAAGTATTGGAAAAGGGTTGTACAAAAACAATGTTTATTTGTGGTGATTTCAATATTGATCTGGGGAGTCTAAGAAATTCTTGTAATATAAGTACTTTTGTTGATTCAATGGCCCTCATGCACGAAACAGTTCGTATTCTTATCCTAAATGTCTCCTACTTTTGTTCGTACGAAGTGTTCGTACGAACATGCCACGTCAGATCCAACAAACTCTTCTATCCACAGGAAAAGCGTGTAAACGGGCTGCTTAAAGTTGATGAATCTCACCTGTTCTAAACAGCTGCGCGTGCACGCGTGAGCTTATTTACATGATTCCCACCCCTCAAAACGCCATATAAGGCTACGTTTCCTGCCTCAGAGGCAGAACGTGTACGTTCATAAAATGACAGCGAAAAGTAAAAAAGAAGAACTCTACCGGTGCGGAGGATGAAGTTCTGTGGTCTCTGAGGACAAGAAAAGAAAATCTGTCCTTATTAGCAGCGTCACTCATGGAAGTAAATGACCAGCTAAAACCAAAGAAAGTTTGTTTATAATAAATGTGGATCTCGAAACATGCATGCGTACTGGTGGCTTACTGGTTAAAGCATTGCACTGTTAGCTGTTCCTAACCTTTTTTCTACACCTCGTGGGATCGAGTCCCACAAGGTATGATTCTTTTTTTTTCCTTCTTACTTTAGATTATTTATTCATTCCAAATTAAAAAGGCTTTATGCTTTATTTCTTGTTGTATTGTAAATAGTTTTCTTGTGTTTTTTAAATCTGGAATGAATTAAAAAAAAAAAAAAAACGTTGTCCTCCCACGGGAGGCGATCCCATGACCTTCGGAACTGCGACGCAGTGCTCTACTGACTGAGCCACATCAGAGCTATGACAGCAGCTGGAGGAAGTCTGTGTAAAGTCTGGCTTACCGAAGTCTGCGATACCGCGGCAAATTAAACTTAAATTAATTCATGGTTTAAGTTGATTTCAGTTTGAGATCTTCATATTAATATTGTAGTGTTAGAAAACGGCATTGATAACAAATTGATTTTCATTTAAATACTTTAATCCGTTAGTCATTATTACATTTAAAATTATAATTCGACTTCAAACAGAACCTATTGTCAAAAACAATTGTGGTGCGTTACTTTTTTAAACTCTAAACATTTCCTAAATAACGAAATATGAAGTTATTTGTGGAGTAATGCTGTCTGGATGACAGCAGACGGACCGCTCGTAAAATATACGACAGGTCCGGACCACACGTAGATTTTGTTCGTATCTGAAAAAAATCGTAGGATACGTGAACATTGTTGAATGCCACATATGCTCCTAAATCACTCGTAAGCACAGTTTAAGCACAAATCTGTGCGTACGAACGGTTTGTGCATGAGGCCCATTGTATACATTAAATCTTTATCCATTGATATTGAAACCTACAAGGATTACATCACACAGTGCAACAATACTGGATAATATTTTTACAAATACATTAAATGAGGATGTGGTTAGTGGCATTCTAATGACTGATCTTACTGATCATTTACCTGTTTTCACAATCTACAAAAATTATCACAGTAAAATGAACAAAATTGCCAGAAAAAGAAAAATTATAAATACATCAAAAATTGCTCTAGACAAATTAAGTGATGATTTAACTAATCAAAATTGGGATAATGTTTACGTGGAAGATGTAAATAAATCATACGATAACTTTATGAACATTCTGGAGACACTGTATTGTAAAAATTGTGTGCTAAATAATCATACTGAAAAGAAATCTATGGATCAAAAATGGATGACTAAGGGTTTGAGAAATGCATGTAGAAAGAAAAATGATTTGTATAAAAAATTCTTGAAATGTAAAACAAAAGAAGCTGAAGACAGATATAAGAAGTACAAAAACAAACTTGTGGGAATAATAAGGAAACATAAGAAAGATTATTATAGTGACTTATTGTATAAATGTTATGGTGATATGAGAGCAACATGGAAGGTTGTGAATAACGTCGTAAAAAACAAGTTGTACGAACAAGTAGTTCACAAAATTGTATCATAAATGATAAGGAAACTAATGACAAAAATGAAATTGTTAATGGCTTCAATAAATACTTTGTGGATGTTGGAACAGACCTGGCTGCAAAAATACCGAAAATTTATAAAAGTGTGAACTACTTAATTGAGGGTAATGTAAACAGTATGTTCTTAAAGAAAACTGATTCTGAAGAAATTATGAATATTGTAAATAAGTTTGCTGACAAGAAATCTAAGGACTGGCTGGATATGGACATGACATTTGTGAAAAAAATAATGAGCTATGTAATTGAACCTTTCACATATATATGTAATTTGTCTTTTTCGTCCGGAGTATTTCCAGATCGCCTGAAAGTGGCTAAGGTGTTACCTCTTTTTAAAAGTGGTGCCAAATTTGAGTTCAACAATTACAGACCAATTTCATTACTGCCACAATTCTCAAAGATATTGGAGAAACTGTTTGTTATCAGGATGGATCAATTTGTTGAAAAATTTAATATTCTCACAGATAATCAATATGGATTCAGAACAGGTCATTCAACATCCATGGCTCTGATGGAGTTAATGGAGTTAATAACTACAACAGTGGATCATAAACAATATTGTGTGAGTGTTTTTGTTGATTTAAAAAAGGCGTTTGATACAGTTGATCATGATATACTCCTTGACAAGTTACATGGATATGGTATTAGAGGATTGGCATTGAAATGGGTTTGTAGTTATTTGAGTGATAGGAAACAGTTTGTGCAGATGGATGAGGTGAAATCCGAGCTCAGCACTGTTACATGTGGAGTTCCTCAGGGATCGATACTAGGACCAAAATTATTTCTATTATATATAAATGATCTCGTACAGGTCTCAGGACTCCTGAAGTGCATTCTTTTTGCTGATGACACCACTTTTCTTTGTAGTGGTGACAATATCGAACAAACATTGAAATTGATGATGACAGAACTTGATAAAATTCAGACTTGGTTTAAAATTAATAAATTAACGTTGAATTTGAGTAAAACTAGTTATATGATATTTAGTAATTAAAAAAAATCGATTGATGTACCTTTTTTAATTGATGGATCTGTAATTCAGAGAGTTCATGAGGTGAGGTTCTTGGGTGTCACCGTTGATGATGGGTTGTCCTGGAAGCAACATATAAGTTCAGTTAAAACTAAATTATCTAAGTCTATTGCAATATTTTACAGAGCTAAAGATTTATTAAATAATAAGGCACTTTATCTGTTATATAATACATTATTTGTGCCACACTTAATTTATGGTGTTAATGTCTGGGGTACAGCGTGTAAATCAATTACAATGCCTATTTTTATATTACAGAAGAGAGTTATTAGAATTATCACCAGAAAGAATTTCCATCATCCATCAAGCATTTTATTTTATCAAATGAAACTGCTGAAGTTTTATGATTTAGTTGATTTTAATATTTTGTTGGTCTTGTATAAAGCACAGAATAATGCACTTCCTTCGAATCTTCAAAAATATTTTGTTAAAAGAACGAGTTGTTATAATCTTAAGGGGATGAATCTTTTTGTTAAGCCATATTTTAGGACTAGTTCACGGGGTAGATCTACCATAATTCGAGGAATCGGACTATGGAATGAATTGGAATCAGACATTAAAGTGATTGAATCAATGGCTGCGTTCAAAAGACTGTTTAAGCTTAATCGATTAAAATTATACATTTAAACATGTTGGAAATTATATGTTACATGTGATGAAGAAGGTATAAAATATATACAATATATATTATACAATTAAAAAAATGTAAATTTAGTTGTTCCTTTTCTTGAAAATCTAATGAGTTGTTTGTTTAATGAGTTTCATGAAGGTTGAAACCAAGTTATGGAAATCAAATGAGTTGGTTATATGAATTGTTTATTGGAGTATAAGGGGCAGAAAAAATAAGATTTTTTCTTCTTCTGCCGCCTTTCATTTTATAAATGTTTGTTTTTTATTTATATGTATGTATTATTGTTGTGTTTTTTTTATAAAATGAATAAATAAATCAAATCAAAATCAAAATCAAATCAGATGTAAACAGCTACAGATGTTAACAGCTACAGACACCAACAACTACAGATGTTAACAGCTACAGATGTTAACAGCTACAGATGCCAACAACTACAGATGTTAACAGCTACAGATGTTAACAGCTACAGACACCAACAACTACAGATGTTAACAGCTACAGACGTTAACAGCTACAGATGCTAACAGCTACAGACGCTAACAGCTACAGATGTTAGCAGCTACAGACGTTAACAGCTACAGATGCTAACAGCTACAGATGCTAACAGCTACAGATGTTAACAGCTACAGACGCTAACAGCTACAGTTGTTAACGGCTACAGACGCCAACAACTACAGATGCTAACAGCTACAGATGCTAACAGCTACAGATGTTAGCAGCTACAGATGTTAACAGCTACAGACGTTAACAGCTACAGATGCTAACAGCTACAGATGTTAACAGCTACAGATGCTAACAGCTACAGATGCTAACAGCTACAGATGTTAACAGCTACACGTGCTAACAGCTACACATGCTAACAGCTACACATGCTAACAGCTACACATGCTAACAGCTACAGATGCTAACAGCTACACATGCTAACAGCTACAGATGCTAACAGAGTGAACTAACTTACTCTCCACAGACAAGAAGCTGCAGTGCTACAAGCCTCTGGCAGCAGCAGCTTAGAACTAAATCACAGAATAAAGTATTTGACTCACGAGAAGTCTTTTTCCATAAGTAATTGAAATAAATCACGAAGCTAAATCCAGACGGAGCTTCTCATCACGAAGGAAAACAAAGAGGCCGAGCTGGTGACGTCATGTCCACATATTTACCAGCAGCCACCACCAGGGGGCCACCAGTTTTGGCAGGGGGGTTACTCCCTATTAAAACATGTCATGACACAGAGATCTCAGGAATCCCAGTAAAACACAAAGTTAAATATCTTGGTATCTATATTATAAAAGAGGAGGACCAAAGATTAAGTGATAACTTTAATCCCCTTGTTACTGTAATTAAAAAAAATTTCAATTTATGGGTACAGAGAGATACACATTCAGTGTAAGACAACACTCCACTACACAGCTACATGCCAGGGAGACAGAAAAGTGGGTGAAGAATTTATCTGACAGACAGCTCACCCAGCCGGAGACAGAGATTCTTGCCAGGGGACTAAACTTTGCAGTGGCACCAAGTAGAGTTCCGTTGGTGGAGATGATCACAGCCACTGAGTCAGCCATCCGTAACAACAAAATTAAAGAATTTGAAGCAGAACAACTCAGAGTCAAAGTTTCAGCCTGTCTCAGTAATGCCAAACCACCACCTTCCAACATCAGTAGAGAAGAGAGGGATGCACTCACCACTCTTAGCAAAGACAAAAACATCATAATTCTCCCAGCAGACAAAGGAAGGTGCACAGTGATTTTGAACCAGAAAGACTATCATGAGAAAGTTATGTCACTCCTTAGTGACTTAACCACTTATGAACCGCTGAAAAGAGATCCAGGAAGTGGTTACAAGAAGAAGTTGATAGATTGCCTGAAAATTTTGAAGCAGGACAAGGCTATTGACAATATTCTGTACCACAGACTGTACCCAGGGGAGGCCACGCCAAGTCTGTATGGTTTACCCAAAATCCACAAACAAGGTGTACCTTTAAGACCAATTGTTAGCATGATTAACTCGGTCACTTACAATGTTTCCAAATATCTGGCATCTGTACTCATCCCTTTAGTTGGCAGCTCAGAACACCACATACAGAACACCATGGACTTTGTGGATAAGGTGAGGGATGTCATCATGGAGACTGATGAAACAATGGTCTCTTTTGATGTCACATCACTCTTTACGTGCATTCCTGTTGATGAAGCAGTAGAGGTGGTCTGTTTAAGGTTAAAATCAGACACCACTCTGAGCAACAGGACCACACTTTCCACAGAACAACTGTGTCAACTCTTGAAACTGTGCCTGCAGTCAACCTACTTCACATATGGGGAGCAATATTATAGGCAGAAACATGGGTGTGCTATGGGGTCTCCAGTTTCTCCTATTGTTGCCAACCTGTACATGGAGGAGGTAGAAAAGAGAGCTTTGACATCCTTTTCAGGGAGACCACCAAGTCATTGGTTCAGGTATGTTGACGACACCTGGGTTAAAATTAAATCTCAGGAAGTCCAACATTTCACTGATCACATCAACTCTGTGGATAAATATATCAAGTTCACACGAGAAGATGTAAAAAATGGCAGGTTGGCTTTCTTGGACTGTGAGGTCTCAGTTTCTGATAGAGGAAATTTGCAAACTGAGGTGTACCGCAAACCCACCCACACAGACCAGTATTTACAGTTTGACTCCCATCACCCTCTGGAGCACAAGTTAGGAGTCATCAGGACTCTGTACCACAGAGCAGACAGCGTCCCCACTAACTCAGGAGCCAGACAGAAGGAGAAATCACACACAAAACAGGCTCTAGAGAAATGTGGATATCCTAACTGGGCCTTCCTGAAAGCAGAGAAGAAACCCAAACAGGACTCCAGCCAGCCATCAGGTGAAAAGAAGGAACCCAGACCCAGACCAGTGGTCATTCCGTATGTTGCGGGAGTTTCAGAGACATTGAGACGTTTATTTTCTAAACACAACGTCCCAGTGGCTTTTAAACCCCAAAATACATTACGGCAAAGACTGGTTCATCCCAAAGATCCAGTCCCCCGGCACAAACAGAGTAATATTGTGTATGCTGTTCAGTGTCAGGAGGGCTGTGATCAGTCTTACATCGGGGAAACTAAACAGCCACTGGCCAAAAGGATGGCCCAGCACAGAAGATCAACATCATCAGGTCAGGACTCTGCGGTCTACACTCATCTCCAGGCCAGCGGTCACTCTTTCAGGGATGAAGATGTTCACATCCTTGATAGAGAGGAACAATGGTTTGAGAGAGGAGTAAAGGAGGCCATCTTTGTGAAAAGAAACCGTCCATCATTAAACAGAGGTGGAGGCCTCCGGGTTCAACTGTCCCCTCTTACAATGCTGTTATTGCTAGTATCACTCAGCCCTCTGTGAATAGCAAACAACCATCAGGGTGTTAACGATCCATCGTCAGGCTGATGGTCCTCCTTGCTCATGTGAGCAGCTGGTTTCAGGCTGTCATCAGCCAACTGGTTGATCCACTGTGGGAGGGTGCTATTTATAAGACTGAGCTGAATACAGCTTCTCAGACTGAGGAAGTCTTTCGGACGAAAGACGAAACGTTTCTACAGTTTTTTTTTTGCTTTGTTTTTTTTTTTTTTTTTGAATGTCCAGAGGACCAGACTTAGCTTTTTTAGACATCTCCGGTCGTGTATTACTTTCTAAGGCTGAAGGTCTCTCCAGTTTGGTGTATGCAACTTCTGCCCTTGAGGTTCCCAAGGACATCATTTCAAAAGTGGATAAAACATTGTTTGATTTTATTTGGAAAAAAAAGGTTCATCTAATCCGAAAAAATGTTATGATAAATAAGCTGTGCTCTGGTGGGTTTAATGTATTAGACTTACAGACTCTAAACTCCTCCTTTAAAATTAAATGGATCAAAAGATATCTCTTAAATCCAAACTCTTTGTGGAACTTCATTTCAACACATGTATTTGAAGCATTGGGTGGTTTGTCTTTTATTTTAAGGTGTAATTACAACATTGACAAAATTCCGATCAAACTCTCCAACTTCCACAAACAGCTGTTTTTGTGCTGGACTCTGGTTCACAAACACAATTTCTCTCCACACAAATACTATATCTGGAATAACAAAGACATTTGTTTTAAACATAAATCTATTTTCTTTAAAAATTGGTTTGACAGAGGAATAGTTCATGTACATCAGTTATTCAACAAAGATGGCAACACTTACTCTTACAGTGAATTTTTAACTACGTATAACTTTCCAGTACTACCAAAAGAATTTGCAATTGTCTTTGATGCAATTCCATCTGGTGTGAAAATGTTGATGTCAAATCCTGTACAAACAGCACGAACTATTTAACTGAAGAATTATTCATTGGTAACTCTGACCCTTTTTTAAGTGAAAAAACAAATAACAAATGTATTAGAGAATTAATAATTAGAGACTGTATTAGTAAACCTGCTTCTATATTCTTCTGGGATAATTTATTTAATGATATCTGTTGGAAAGATGTTTGGTTGTTACCTAGAAAATACTTTATAACTAATAAGATTCGAGAAGTGTCCCTAAAGATTCTGCATAAATGTTATCCTGTAAACTATATAATCTCCAAGTACCGTCCAAACGTAGACCCAATGTGTTCACTCTGCCACAGCTCTGAGGAGACCATCATCCATCTCTTCTGGGACTGTTCTCATACTCAGGTGTTCTGGAAAGACATTTTCATGTATGTAAATAGAAAGTTAGAAATTGACCTACCATTTGACGCTAAAATTATACTGTTTGGTTTCTTTTGTCCAAATATTTCAAGTGAGAAAGTTTTTGTTGTAAATTTAATACTACTCTTAGCCAAATTTTACATCCACAGTTGTAAATTCTCCTTGCTAAAACCTAGATTTATAGTGTTTTCTAATTATATTTCCTCTTACTTATCTACTTTAAAGTATTGTACTAATGCCAAAGCTTTAAAAACTAAAACAATCTGTAACGAATTTCTGTTGTAAGCTGCCCAAAACTCATTATTGTTTTTGTTTATGTGCCTTTATTCTCTTTTATGCTATGCATGCCTTAAGTCTCGAGCCTTGTTTGACATTGTAAGTTTTTTTTGTACTTGTTTTTTTTATAATAAAAAAAAAAAACCTATGTACCCCAGTGAGGCAGGCACCAAAATAGGTCTGGTTTCACGTGAACAGGACCCTGTGGGTACACCCCATAACTAGTTGTTAACTAGTTACGAACGAGACCGAACGAGCGCGAACAGGACCTGTTGATAAGAGGCATAAATGTGTTAAAATGGAATGCTCATAGTCAACATACCGGTAATCAATTATGAAGCTCCTTGTTCTGTCAACACTAGACCTCTGTATTGATAAATACATTTCCAAATCATACATCAAAGTCAAATTTCAAAGTCAACTTTATTGTCCAAACTGCAATATGTACAGAACATAAACTCAGTGAAACTCAATGAAAACAAACAAACTAAGAACAAACAGTAACAAAAAGATAAACTGAAGATAAACTGCTCCTGAAAAACAAACATCAAAATGATAAAAAATAAAATAAAAAAATAAAATACTGCCGTTGTCACTTCTTGAACTCAAACATGATGGGGATGACTCTCAGCTACTACCACACTGAAGGTTAGCACAATGGGCCTCATGCAAGAACCGTTAGTACGCACAGATTTGTTCTTAAACTGTGCGTACGAGCGATTTAGGATCATTTGTGGCATCCAACAATGTTTTCGTATCCTAAGATTTTTTTCAGATACGAACAAAATTTACTTGTGGTCCAGACCTGTCGTAAATTTTAGGAGCAGTCGGTCTGCTGTCATCCAGACGGAATTCCTTCACTAATAACTCATATTTTGTTATTTAGAAAATATTCTGAGTTTTAGAAAAATTAAATGCAACGACACAAATTGGTTAAATTAAAATAAAGCGGCTTACCATACCATACCATACCATTTTATTTATAAAGCACTTTAAACAGGAACAAGTCCACCAAAGTGCTGGACAAACAAACACGCAACAGGCAACACATACAATGAAGTACAACACGAAAAACATAAAAACATTGCAGATCATAAATCAAACGATCCAGTACAAATCAGCTGGCATTGAAAGCGATGGAGTAGTAGTGAGTTTTTAACCGGGATTTGAAAACCGAGAGGGAGGGGGCCTGTTTGATGAGCAGCGGTAACCAGGGGCGTAACTTTAGGTCTAACATTGGGGGGGTTGTGATTAACAATAAACACGAAAAAATTGTACACTATACGCTTCAGTGTTTAATACGCGTCATCTCTTCTTCTTCTTCTTCTTCGATGGTGTTTACTGGCAGTTTACAAACTCAGTGTATTACCGCCATCAACCGGACGGAGATGTAATTCAAGAGTCTACTTTCAACAAAAAATAAATAAATTAATTAATTAATAAAAATAAAATTAAATCCTTTCAGCTAATTTTGTAACTTTCAAATATTTAACAAGTGCTTTAGTTATAACCTGTGACTGATTTTTCTTCAATAAAGTAACCATTGTCACCGAACTCCCCATTACCCTTTCCAGTGCCTTCCTCTCTTTATTATATTTCTTACAATAAATCAACACATGTTCCACTCCTTCCAGTACCCCACAATTAGAGCAGTCACCTGATGGATGTTTTCCTATTATCTTTAGACCACTATTTAATGTAGTGTGCCCAATCCTCAACCTGTTAATCCATACTTCCTCTCTCCTAGTCATTAAACTACTATCGTCACTTAGGAGTACCTCCTTCTGTATGTTATGTAAATGTCTTCCTCTTTCCTCTAAATCCCACCTCTCCTGCCACATATCATTTATTTTATCTTTAACAATTATTTTTATTTCTGCTTTACTTAATGGGACATCATATTCAATTTCTCTTGCTGTATACGCGTCATCTCCACGCGACGCGTCAGCTTTGTCCTGATCAAGATGGCGGCGACAGGACCCAGCTAGTACGAAGAACTTCACAAAGAAACACGGTAAAAACAATTATTTCTTTGCGAGAAAAAATATATTACTAAGCTGACTTTATAGAAGACGTGTTCTTGAGTTTAACGAAATGTTCAAATCGGCTGGATTTAAAAAAAAAAAAGTTCGCTGATTTTTATGCAGGCGCCAGGCGGGTCAAACCGGACGCTTTCTTTCTTTAAATTTAGCTAAATAAACGCTTAAAAATATACAGTATTTCTTCGCTGACTTATGGGTGATAGTAGACATACTCCTGAGTTTGACGAAATGTTCAAATCAGCTGGATTAAAAAAAAAAGTTCGCTGATTTTTATGCAGGCGCCAGGCGGGTCAAACCGGAGCTTTGTTTCTTTAAATTTAGTTAAATAAACGCTTAAAAAATATATTTCTTACCTCACTACAGCAGACGGGCTCCTGAGCTGAACCAAATGTGAAATCAGCTGGATTTAAAAATCCGCGGTGTGGTTTATGAGTGGTATCTTGCAAACAAAAACAGCGAACCTCACAGCTAATAGCAGCTACATCCATAGCAAGGGGCAGGCAGCGACAGAGTCAGTCAGACCAAAGGAGGCCTTTTTCGGACACATGCATGTAGAAACTTCTGGGCAACTTCATGAGCAGCTCCGTGACTCACGTGACTTCCTGTAGCCGGTGAGATGGGTGATACCAAATTATTTGCAGGGGAGGGGGTCAGTCCTCAGGGAGTTTGTTAAAAACATGCAGCAATTTTACTAAAAAATTTGAATGAATAAAGAAAATCAATTATTGATGTAAGATATGTATAATGACGAAATGATGTCATTTTATTGGGGGGGTTGAAATGACCGGATCAAATTATTGTGGGGGTCAAAACCCCCACAACCCCCGTGTAAATTACGCCTATGGCGGTAACTCGTTCCAGAGTCTTGGGCCTGCTACAGAGAACGCTCTGTCACCCCTGCGCTTAAGGCGAGTTTCTGGAACTATTAAGAGTACCTGATCCTCTGACCTCAAAGCACGTGGAGGAACATATGGGTGTATCAGATCCGAGAGATAGGCGGGGGCGAGACTGTTCAGCGATTTGTAGACATACATGAGAATTTTGAATTGGATTCGAAGATGAACCGGTAGCCAGTGAAGGGAGGCCAAGACTGGTGTAATGTGCTCTCTTTTGCGTGTGCTGGTTAAAAATCGGGCAGCTGCGTTCTGAACCAGTTGTAATCGTGCAATGGTGGCTTGACTGACGCCAAACAGAAGTGAATTGCAGTAATCAAGCCTAGATGTAATGAATGCGTGAATCACTGTCTCCAGGTGCTTTTTGGATAATATGGGCTTCAGCTTAGACAGACGCCTCAGCTGGAAAAAACAGGAACTTGACAAGAGTACTCAATTTTTGGAGAATGTATAATGTTCTATAGTTAGTCATTTCAACTTATGGTATCATATTTATTTCAACTTATGGTATCATATTTAAACAATGACTTATCATAAATTGGGCTACTTTTCTAGCTTGCCATCCTAAGTTGGAGAAAAACATTATTTGAAGTTGCGTTAACTTGTGGTTTTAAGGCAGCTTTTGAANCCCCTGTGCCCCGCGCCCCACGTCGACCACCGTGCGCCCCCCGCGCGTGGCGCAGGCCCCCCCGTGCCCCGGGGATGGTCCGTGCGCGCCGCACGAGTGGGTCCTCGGCTTTATCACAGCTTGAACACGCATGCTGTTGGCACGCGTCTTGCGCAAGGTGCGCATGGCATTTATTTTTCCATCCATCTCGGTAGCGCAGACTTTTCCTTGAAGCCATTTTCAGATCAAACCATTTATTCTTGATTTCTGATACTGTACGACCCACGGGAGACACAACATGCACTAATATTAATATGAAGTTAACTGTAGTTTCGAGACATTTTAAAATGCTTTTGTTCATAAACACGTACGACACTTGCGGGAGGGGGGTAGCGGTGCGCCACAGCTCTTCTGAATAAGTGAAACTATAATGTAACACAGTTGTTTACACTAATATTACAAATATTTGACCATCCGACACTTGTGGGGGGGTTAGCAGTGCGCGACAGCGCGACTGAGAGCAGAACTTCAATCTCAGAACGTGTAAAGTTCTTCTTTTTACTTCTCGATTTTGAATGAATGGACACTTCCTGCGCTCTGAGGCAGGAAACGTAGCCTTATATGGTGTTTTGAGGGGTGGGAATTATGTAAATAACCTCTACGCGTGCACGAGCAGGCAGTGATGGCATAGTTACATTGAAAAAGTAACTTAGTTAAGTTACTGATTAGTCCTTGGGAAAAGTAACTTAGTTAAGTTACTGATTACTTGATTTGGAAAGTAACTAAGTTAGATTACTAAGTTACTTTATTAGTTACTTTCAGCAGCTGCTGACAAGAACTCTGTCACAATACATAAAAATTTTAAATGTAAAATAATTACTAATAAAAAATATTCAAAAAACAATGGTCTTTCTTGACTTCATTAAACATAAATACTTGTTTTTATAAAACATAAAATTGTCTGAGTTCATTAAACATACATACTTTTGATAAAAAAATATAAGGTACCGGTAGTATTTCTTGATTTCAATATCATAAATGAAGGTTGAATGAATAAAGAAATACTTGCTTTATATAAAAAAAGTGTCTTTCTTTACTTCACTAAACAAATAATATTTTTACAACAAAGACTTATAAAATGTTTATTTTGAAAATGTGTCAAGTGAACAATACGTTTGTATAGGCCAGCTGTCACTCTTTCAGGGATGAAGATGTTCACATCCTTGATAGAGAGGAACAATGGTTTGAGAGAGGAGTAAAGGAGGCCATCTTTGTGAAAAGAAACCATCCATCAAGAGGTGGAGGCCTCCGGGTTCAACTGTCTACCTCTTACAATGCTGTTATTGCTAGTGTCACTCAGCCCTCTGTGAATAGCAAACAATCAGGGTGCTAATGATCCATTGTTAGGCTGATGGTCCTCCTTGATCATGTGAGCAGCTGGTTTTGGCTGTCATCAACAAACTGGTTGATCCACTGTGAGAGGGTGCTATTTATAAGACTGAGTTGAATACAGCTCCTCAGACTGAGAAGTATTTCTGATGAAATATGAAACGTTTCTACAATTTTTTTGTTGTTGTTTGTTTTGTTTTTTGAATGTCCAGAGGACCAGACTTAGCTTTTTTAGATTTTTCTACCTGGATTATTGAGCAGCATCAGGGTCTTAATCACACACTTCTTAGCTGCAGATGGATCAGGGGTCACCAACCTTTTTTAACCTGGGAGCTACTTCGTGGGTACGGAGTGATGCAAAGGGCACCAATTTGCTAAACTCTTCGGAAATAACAAATTTGCTCAGTTTGCCTCTTAATTATACATTATTAATGAATCATGATAATCATATGAAGATGCATCAGATTTCTTACAATCATCTGCAATGACAAGTTGGGAAACAGATATCAATATTCAAAACTTTATTAATCACAGTACCATAATTGATACATTTTCAGATGATCACTTATCATATTTTATAGAAAAAATGTCAAATTTTCATAAGCCAATAACAAATCATTTTAACCACCATGTTGTAATGTACTATGTTTCAAAAAGTTGTAATGTTAAAGGACAATCAAATATTTATAAAAATCATATATTTCACAAATACCGGTACAGATTTTTAAGTAAATCTTGTAACATTTTGAACGAATTACTGAATCTGCTGCATTTTTAAGAAAATAATAACTTACATGTCATGAACACATGTTTAAATTGAACAAAATTCTTTAGTACCGGTACTTTAATTTATATTTGCCACGGCACTGCCATGTTGCCACTGACATCTGGTCCCTTTTAGTGGGAAGACTGGCATTGCATGCTTTTCACCAGTGCACTGTAATCTGGTGTGTAACTTGACACTGCAACTGTGAGTGACTCTTTCAGATGTTCATCAGTGAGGCGTGTTCTGTATTTGTTCTTAATGAAGTTCATGTCAGAAAATGCTGATTCACAGAGATAAGTTTAACCAAACAGGCTGGAAACCTTCATAGCTGCTGTGCATACACCACTGTATTTCTCTGTGTCTACAAGGGACCAAAAGTTTGGTGCATCCTTATGGGCTTTGAGGTGGAGGTCATTTTGCAGTGTTATGATTTCAATCTCCACCTGTCCAGCATCCAAGCTGAACATTGCACTAAGTTGCTCAGCAAAGCATGTCGTGTTTACATTAATGAAAGGATTGGAAATAAATGACACACATGTCTCAAGCTGATCAAGGCCACAAAACCTATTATTAAAATCCTGCCCAAGTCTGTTTATGACTTCACAGTACTTTTCTGCACCTTGCCAGATCCTGGTCCAGCTATTCAGCCAAGTTATCAGACAAAACTGACACACGTCTAGCCACCGTAGCTGCTCCCAGTTGAACGTCAGAGAGAGTGGAGATCAGCTCGGCTCCATTTTTTTCATCCTTGAGTACAGCGTTAGCAATAATAATCATAGCTTCTTTGACAACTTCTCCGTCTGAAAATGCCTTCTTCATCAGAAAATGTGTAGCTCTAAACGAGGCTTCCGTTACTTTTTGTGACTTTTTGGTCGGTTTTGTGAAAAAAGACTGTTGCTTACCCAAAGCTGTCTTTAGTTCACAGGCTTTTTCTGTCCATAATGCGCTTCCCGGTGGGTAGTTCTTATGACTCGTAGTGAAGTGTCTCTCCACGTTGTGCCGCTTCGCCGTCGCCACAGTAAACCCGCAAATTAGACACACGCAGGCTCCTTTCACAGTTGTAAAAAAGAACTCCTCTTCCCATTCGTTGCGAAAATGATAAGTTTTCTTTCTTTTTTCTGCCATTTTGTAGCTGGGAAACTGCTTTCACCGATCTCCTCTGGCACCTGCTAGCAGCAAACTTTTCAGGACCACTGATTGGCTGGCTCGCGCAATACGATTGGTTCAGAGTTCACCAAAGCGTTAAAAAAAAAAGTAAAATAAACATGTTTTTAAGAACATATTTTTAAGATAGACATTTTAAAATACTGTATATATAAATACAAAAACGAATAACAACTGAAAAAAAAACGAAATTGTAAACGCAGCTTAGTAGTGAGTTGTGCTATTTTTAGAACAGGTCCGCGGGCACCACAAATGGTCCTTGCGGGCACGCGGGTGCCCGCGGGCACCGTGTTGGTGACCCCTGGATCATGTCCTTAGTTTTTTCATAAAGTGCTGAAGTGTTGACGCTCAGTAAAGCCTGCACATCAGACGATGCAGAGAAACTCCTACAGTTTGTGTTATTGATCTGGACTGATTACCTGATAAAAGTTGCAGCTGCTGTGGTGTTCACGTTCGGATGATGTCGTTAAATCCGTTCAAGTAGACGTGTTGCTGTTGAGATCCAGTCTTGTGAAACAAATTCCATGCACAGCTTTGAATTTGCGCTCCTGAAAGCTGAAACTCAGGTCGCATAGAGCAGACGTCACGTCACAGTCTTTTTTTTTATCACTCGTCCTCAGCTCAGCTCCAGGACGCGCTGCTGGTGTCAGGTTTCACACTCACAGCAGGTGACGGAATGTCAGCATAGACTTGTCTTTTTTTTTTTAAATCACTCCCCGAGACACATTGAGGAAATAAAATAAATACAGTACTACAGAAAATGACAAAAAGTAACGCACAATAATTTGATGAAAGTAACTTTAATCTGAATACTGGATTTTTAAATAGCAACGCGTTAGATTACTCGTTAATGAAAAAAGTGGTCCGACAAGAGTAACGCGTTACTTTGTAACGCGTTACTGACATCACTGCGAGCAGGTGAATAGAACAGGTGGGATTCATCATATTTACGCAGCTCATATACACACTTTTCATGAGGATAGAAGAGTTTGTTGAATCTGACGTGGCATGTTAGTACGAACGCTTCGTGCGAACAAAAGTCGGAGAAATTTAGGATAAAAATACGAACATGTTCTTGCATGAGGCCCAATATCTGTAGGAACAAATAAGCTGGATCCTATTCTGTGTTAGCTAAGGTCAATCAGCTGTGGTGGTTCTTGTAAAGTGACTTTGTGCAGGTGTGCTTTTGTTGTTTTGAATTAACTTACTGTTAATAAAATGAATCATAAACAACTAGTTTTTGTAATCAATTTCTTTCTTTCTTTATTTTTTGCCTCATGCATGAGGACAAATCTGGGACACGATGCAACGGTCGACTTCCCACTCACTCCATCCCGACCCTGGATATTTGCAGTCCTGAAAAGAGAAAAGATCAAAAGTTTAATCTGAGTAAATGTAACATTTTAATGGAGAAAGATGTTGATTCAAAATTTCACAGTGTCAACAAATCCCCAAAATGTTGGGACAGGTAGCAATGAACAAATAAACAAGAATTAATGTTGCATAAACTTTTTTTTATATAATGTCCGCCGTAATAAAAGTAATAAATAAAATAATAAATAAAACATAATAATTAAATAATAATATTAATACCTGCAGATTACAACATTATTTGCATTATTTACCATTCCGACATCAGGAGAGGCCCCCTTGAGAGGGCATCTGCTCCATCATTTAGTTCACCGGGGACATAAGTCGCCCTGAGTGACAAGATTCTCGGAGTACACCATGTGAGTATCTTCTGCGTCAGTCCGAGAAGGGCCCAGGACCTTGTCCCTCCTTCCCTGTTGATGAAGGACACTGTGGTCCTGTTATCGGATTTCACCAGGACATGCTGCCCGGCAATCAGACCTTTATTGAAGAAGTATTTTAATGACAGGAATACGACCAGCAATTCCAGGAAGTTGATATTTAATCTTGCTTCCTGTTCATTCCAAAGGCCGCGGGCGTTCTGATTTCTGCAGATTGCGCCCCATCCAGTTTTTGAGGCGTCCGTCGTGATGATCACACGAGATGACACCCTTCCCAGCGGGACCCCATCCGTAAAAACAGACAAATCTCTCCAAGGTTCCAAGGCCTTCAGGCACTCTGCATCTATCTTAACCTTTCCTGCTTGCCTAGGCAGGGCAAGATGTGTCTGTTGGTTTAGCCATACTTGTATGGCTCGCATTTTCAGCAAAACGTGTGGTACACAGGGTATGGTTGCTACCAAGAGGCCTAAAAGGCATTGGCACATTTTTATAGGGACCCAGTGATCCTGTTTAAATCTTTCCAGGCAGAGGCGAATAGAGGAAACTCGTTCCTTTAAGAGCCTTGCTCTGTACCGGACAGCGTCAATCTGTACTCCCAGAAATACGGTAACCTATGATAGAGTTAGATTACTCTTATGACAAACCCGAGAGACTCCAGGTGAGAGATCACCCTATAGGAGTGTGACTGGGCCTGCATTCTGCTTCCAGCCAGAATTAGCAGGTCATCAAAGTAATTCATAACCCTGAACCCTTGATTCCTAAGGGGGGTTAGGGCAACATCCAAACATTTAGTAAATGTTCTAGGAGCAGTCTTTAAACCGAAGGGTAAAGCTTTGAATTCATAAGCGTTCCCTTCGAAAGCAAAACGGAGGAACTTCCTGTGTTTCCTCAACACGCCTATGTGGAAATAGGCATCTTTCAAATCCACTGTACATGCGTAGACTCCAGGGGCCTCATGTATCAAAGACTTGCGTGGATTTCCTACTGGAAAGTGACGTACGGTCAAATCCAGAAAAGTGTCTATGCACAAAAGGATCCGGATTTATCAAAATGTGCGTACACCGGTATCCACGCACATTCCTTTTGTACATCACAACTTAACGTGGAACTGAGCGCACGTCAGACACCTCCCCTGACACGCCTTCATTTACATATGTTAAACAGATGCAAATTACTTCCTGCATGTGTGAAGGACATGTTTGTTTGATCCCTGCGCGATCAGAAATTATTTCTAGATTCAGGAAAATAATGAATTTAATATAATATGGGTGGGGAAATAAATCCTAAGTAAGAATAGTAATAAAATGTGTTTATCACACAAAGAACGAGTGATTGTGTGTCGGTATTTGTGTGTGCGCGCATGCCTGCTTTGGTGCGCAACGGCTTATCCATTCATTCTGAGTGAAAATATTAACTTTGCGCACGAGTTTATTACCATAATTACTGTAAACACAGAGGAACTTGGATGTTTGGTTGAACATAGATCTTTGTTTATTTAGAGTCAGAGTCAGAGAGTCAGAGAGTCTTTATTGTCATTTGCACCGCATGTGGTACATGAGATGAAAACGAGATTATGTACACGAGGTCCCAGTTACATCCAACAACAAATGAAAGAGAAAAACAGTAATAACATCGAGAACTAACTAAGAAAAACATCAACTAGTAATACACTAAGCCTAATATAGTGGGAATAAACAGCAGCACGAACATGAGTTTGTATGAGCAGATGGTCACAGATGGTCACAGATGAACACAGCAACAAGAAAACATATCAGCATCACCATGATGTGATATTTTGCAGTGTTTATTTTAATTTTATTTTTATTTATTCATGAGTCTAACAGCCTCAGGGTAGAAGCTGTTCCTCAGTCTAGTGGTTCTACACTTGATGCTCCTCAACCTCCGTCCTGAGGGGAGTGGGGCAAAGAGTGAGTGTGCTGGATGAGTGAGGTCTTTCATGATACAGGTGGCTCTTTTCCTGCATCTAGAGGTGTAAATGTCTGTGATGGTGGGGAGACTGACTCCAACAGACTTCTGTGCAGCCTTCACCACTCTCTGCAGAGCTTTTCTTTCTTCAACTGTGCAGCCTCCATGCCACACGTTGATGCTGGAGCACAGGATGCTCTCCACTGCACACCTGTAGAACGAGGTGAGAACTGGGCTGCTCAGACCAGCTCGTCTCAGCCGTCTGAGGAAGTAGAGTCTCTGATGACCTTTCTTGATCAGGCTGGTGGTGTTGTTGCTCCAGCTGAGGTTATCATTCATGTGTACACCCAAGTATTTGTAGCTGGAGACCACTTCCACTGCAGACCCACCTATTATCAGTGGGGCATGGGTGTGTTTGTTCCTTCTGAAGTCCACAATCATCTCCTTTGTCTTCTTTAATAGATGATATGAAGAAACGAGTCTGTGCGTCTCAGTGGGGAGTTTTCATGACGTGATGTTGGAGTCTCCAAACGCTGTGCGCTGCGCGCGCCACAGCCTTGTGCGCAATCTGTTTGTCTGTGAAGCTTTCACTCTCCTACAAGTTATATATGGTGTACTTTCACGTGTCATTTTGGAGAAATCTACAATAAACGCAGATTATTAATCACCTCCACTGCCGTGTAGGTGCGCGCGCGCTCCAAACCGCGACCACTCAGCCTTTGGAATCATATGGATGAGACCATTCATTCTATTGGACATGATCCGGCTTTGTGTGGACTGGAATGGCACAGTCCCGATCGACCTGCCAGCTCCCTCTGGAAAGCTCCTGTGGAACAGTTTGATCGCTGCTTCTGCACGCGTTGTGCATGCATGCGTTGTGCTCCAGAGCGCAGTGCCAAAATGAAAAAGGATTATTCCTGAAAACGGCTGATAAGCCATATCATAGATCAGAAAATTATATCTGTTTATAAATAAATGATCTGCGTGTTACACTATGTATTATATCCTCCAGTAAGGCTGAATCCGTTCCTGTTAAATGTATTTTTTGCACAACTTTGCGCGTCCTTTATTTGCGTCCATGTGGATGTAATAATTGTTATCATGTGTGTTTGGTGGGAATATTAATCATTTTCACATCATGAACAGTTAATAATAATAATAATAATAATAATAATAATAATAATAATAATAATAATAATAATAATAATAATAATAATAATAATAATAATGAATTCAATTTATAACGCACTTTTCATTAATGAAAATCTCAAAGTGCTACAAGGTGCAACATAATTGAATGTCAATAAAACAAATAATAAAACAATTAAAATCAACAACAGTATCAGCTATGATCAAAAGTAGAATCATGAGGAGGTAGAGTATGCTCGGTTGAAAAGAAAGGTCTTCAAGCCGCTCTTAAAGTCAACCACAGACTGTGGGGCTTCAGTTTCTCTGAATCACCTGTAAGTGTCGCCAAAGGAACAAGAACCACAGAAACGTGCGTACGCAAGCCATGAGGCTGGCGTGGAAATGTACCTGGATGCGCACATATTCATGTTCAGTTCAGTTTTGATACATACGGGGTTTTGCGTGGATAGTGACGTAAGCAAGTTTTTTGTGCGCACGCACGGTTGATACATGAGGCCCCAGGTCTCACAGACTGGAGAACTTGTCGCAGTGTAAGCATCTTGAATTTAAAAGTTTTTATTCTCTTATTCAGAGTCCTTAGATCCAGAATCGTCTCAGCGAACGAGCCTTCTTTGGCACCAGGAATGACTTACTGTAGTGGCCAGAGCGTAGTTTGCGTCTTGAGACCAAACTTATCACTCCCTTCTGCAGCATCTTTAAAACTTCCTCCTTCAACACATGTGCACGTGTGATGTTAATCTTAGATTGCAGTACCCCTGTGAAGGGGGACGGGTCTCCTGGCGAACTGCAACCTGAGTCCATGACGTATCGTTGTCATGACCCAATCATTAGGTAGACATGCCTTCCAGGCCTACGCATGCGCCATGAGCCTGGAAGGCATGCCCAATTGCTGCTCGTCATGTTTTGGTGCTGGAGGGGTGACCTTTGACCCCTCTCGCGCGCTTTCGAGCAGGCTAGCCAGCCCAACTGAAGATATCTCGAGATCTGACCACCTTCGGTAGAGCTCGTGTATCTTGCTGTGGTTCATAGTTTGACCACATAGTTTGTTTATAAAAAAGGGACTCTAGTCAAGGACCAGGGCAGTTTGTGCTTTGGTACTTTTATTTTTGTACATGTATAACAGTGTTTGTTTTGATTACACATACAATAGACGAGTCAAGTTTGGTGCGTACACACGTGTCATCAGCTCCTCATAGTATTTTACGAGTAGAAGCTGGACACAAAAAGTTAGGTTCCCGTACCGCGTGGGCGGGTAAACCTGTAAAACTACCAGTTTGTCCCGTTTCATTAAGCCCGAATCTGAGTTCCACACGGGGTCGCTGAAGAGGCTCCCGGCCGGTACTGGAAAGTCACATTGTCACCAACGGGTCTCTTCTGTGGATGGCAGCGCATGTCTTCCATTGGGGGTGCAAAGCTTTTTCTTGGCAACCCCTCGCAGAGAGCTTCCACCTGTTTGCGTCTTTGTTCCAGCCTGGCCTGAACGCGTTCCAGGGCTCCCCTGAAGAGTCCCGTCGACTCGAATGGGTGTTGGAGGAAGGTGGGCCTCTGGTTTTCCGGGAGGTCCGAAACGTTAGCCAAAGACCCCGTAGCTGCTGGGCCAGGTGAATCGCCAGTGTCTCCTCTATTCAATGCGCGGGCTGTGAGGTCCTGAGCCCTGTAGCACTTTTCAAGCTGTCTCTCCGAAGTGCGGCAGGCCCTACTGGGTAGCGTTGGTCTCGACCCCGTAGTTGCCGGGGCGAGGTGAATCGCCAGTGTCTCCCCGATCCGGGGTGCGCTAGCGAGGCCCGCAGTCTCCAATCCCGTGACATCCAGGAGTCGGGATAATGGCAACGTCATGGTAGCTCCAGGTTCCATCCAGGAGCGTTTAAGTTCCATGAGGAAGTCCGGAAAAGAGGCAATTTTTGCCACGTTATCGGCTGCTGCTTGGCATAGAAGTAGTTTCCCGCCAGCCTCGTAGCCTGCTGGCGAGGCGTGAGGTCCGGCCACGTATCCTGCAGGGTATCCACCGCCCTATGGCACAGGTCAAACAGGGCGGGGACCGACCCGTCCGGTCCCGGTAGGATTTGGGCCAGGTTCTGGAAAGAACCCAAATTTTCTTGCCCGTAACCGTACTTGGCGTCTTGGTCGGACACGTCGGGCGTCGAGTCCTCGACTGTAACCGAGGAGTCCGACACATTCTCATCCCCGACCCGACCATTGCATTCCATGTCTACGCTCTCGAGCTCCGGCTCAGGAGCAAGCAGCTTTGTGCGACGTGCGACCCTCAGCGCCGCGGCCTTCGCCACAGATTTAGGCAACGCGTCCGCGCGGCATTTCCTCACAACCGTCGACATCCGACAACAGTGGGGGCAGAAGTCAGGGGATTCCAGCGCTTTTCTCGCGTGCAGGATCCCAAGGCAGACAGGACAGGCCTCGTGGGTGTCCGTCACTGAGAGGGAGTAGCCGTATCCGCTGGGGCAAGGGCGCGAGCGAGGGCTCGTCGTCCTGCTGTTTTTCTTTTTCTTTGTCCTCTGTTTTCCCTTCTCAGGAGCCATGTCCGGAGAAGAGAAGAGTTCCAAGTTTCCTTTTGTTCGAAGCCATCCTCTTCGTCGTCTTGCTTTCACTAGCTATCCTGCTAATGGTTAGCAAGGAGAAACGTGACGCAGTTAGCGCCGTCGAGCGAAGCAGCTGTGAAAGAGAAAAACTTTGAGGTAAGTAGACAAACCGTCAGACTAGCTTTCACCAGCCCAGAAGTACGCAGTAAAATTTCTCTGTACGCTCAATGTAGGGAGCAAGCTCATCTTAATCGAGCGATGCGACGACAGAGAAGTCTAACCCTGTCAACAAAATAGACTGTATCAGGCAGATCATTGTCAGTCCATCCAACACCATCCAGTCATGTGCATCTGCAATAACCACCACTGTTTTTGACGAGTTCGACCTGGTTTCACTGCCTAACCTCATCAAGGTGGTTCAGCAGATGAAACCGACAAACTGTTCTCTGGACATCATTCCCTCTAAAATTTTCAAACAGTCCTTTGATGTAATTGGTCCTTGTGTTTTGTCATTTATTAACAGCTGTCTATCTTCAGGTTATGTGCCATCTGCTTTCAAACACGCTGTGGTCAGGCCTCTTCTCAAAAAACCAGGCCTAGATCCTACAGCTCTCTCTAATTTCAGGCCAGTTTCCCATCTGTCATTTTTATCGAAGGTCCTAGAAAAGATTGTTTTTATTCAACTTCAATCTTTTCTAGAGCACAACAACCTGTTTGAAAAATTTCAGTCTGGTTTTCGAGCCCGTCACAGTACTGAATCAGCACTGCTCAAAGTGCAGAATGACATTCTTCTGTCCCTGGATGCAAAAAAACCTGTTCTGCTGGTGATGTTAGACCTCTCAGCAGCTTTTGACACCGTCGACCATCAGGTACTAATCAACCGTTTGTCTCAGCTGGTTGGCCTCCAGGGAGCTGTGCTAGAATGGTTCAGATCTTACCTAACCGGGAGAACCTTTTCTGTCATGATAGGTGATCTGTCCTCCTCTTCATCAACCCCTCTGACCTCTGGCGTACCACAGGGATCCATTCTGGGGCCAGTCCTCTTTTCTCTTTACATGCTACCATTAGGATCAATCATTGCACGTCATAATCTGTCTTTTCATATGTATGCAGATGATTTACAAATCTATCTGCCAGTCACTCCCAACCCCTCACCCAGTTCAAACACTCTTGTCAACTGCTTAAATGACATTAAGCACTGGCTCTCTCAAAACTTCCTCCACCTAAACACAGATAAAACTGAATGCATTTTATTTGGTGCACCCGATGACACCAGCAACATCCTTCCCAGTCCCAGTGTTGGTTTTCCCCTCCCCCACTTCAACCCGGTGGTCAGAAATCTTGGAGTGCAGCTTGACTCCAACTTAAAGCTTGATAAACAGATCAGTTCTGTTGTCAAGACCAGCTTTTTCCAGCTCCGTCTGCTCTCCAAAGTCAAGTCATTTCTCAGCCGTGGTGATCTGGAGAAGGCCATCCATGCCTTTGTGACCTCCAGACTTGACTATTGTAATGCTTTGTATGTTGGTATTAATCAATCCTCCATCTCCCGTTTACAGCTTGTACAGAACTCTGCCGCGCGCTTTTTGACCAACACACGAAAATATGAACACATCACTCCTGTCCTGTCCTCTCTACACTGGCTCCCGGTTCAGTTCAGGATACAGTTCAAGCTGCTCCTGTTTGTTTTCAAAGCTCTGAATGGACTTGCACCTCTGTACATCTCAGAACTTTTGAAAGTCCATCAGCCCAGCAGAGCTTTACGATCTGCCAGTCAACACCTGCTGGAGGTGCCTCGCTCAAGGTACAAACAATGGGGAGACCGGTCCTTTTCTGTTGCCGGCCCAAAAGCCTGGAACAGTCTCCCCCTTGAGCTGCGTGCCACCTCTGATCTGACTCTGTTCAAAACCAGACTGAAGACCCACTTGTTCAAAAAAGCTTTCAATGTGTAACTTTTATTACTTTGGTATTTTAGTATGTAGCATTTTTTTCCCATTGCTTCCTTTTATTGCTGTTGTTTTTTATTCTATTTTCATTGATTTGTTGTACCAGTTTTTATATTTTCTGTCTTGTTAAGCACCTTGGTCAATACAAGGCATTGTTGGAATGTGCTATACAAATGAAGTTTATTATTATTATTATTATTATTAAGAGGGAAAACCCTTCTCTTAACAAAGGAGGAGGTCTCAGATTCCAACTTTCAAAATCGTATAATGCAGCTTTAGGACTGATTCCCAGATGCTTTTTTCGCACCTGATGGGAACAGAGGAGCCTCATCTGTGAATTAGACTAACAAAGACCTTAAGAAACTCCTACTGTTAAGATGTGAGGTGTGATTTGTCAATCTATGTAGGTATGTGTGTATCTTGTTTCAGACTTTAAAACCTGAACCCCACACTCATTGCTCTTTGAATTGAGAAAGCTCCTTGGATGAAGTGTGAAACGTCTTCTGTTACAAATAAAGTCCAGTTGTTTCTGTATTGAACATTTTTTGGACAAGGATGGATAAGATCAGGAATGAGATCATCAGAGGTGTCACGATCCGTTTGGTGTGAACCCAAAATGTAGGCAAGATGATCGAAGCAGGAGATGTATTTCAAAAATAAAACTTATTTATTTTTAAACAACACAAAAACAAAAGCCGGCGTGGCGGCAAAACTTTCAAACAAAGACTTTAGGCAGGCAGGCAAAAACAGAGGACCGTGATGTCTGTGACCAGAGCTGGAACCAAAGATTCAACAACAATGACTGAGCAGGTTGGAAGGGGATCACAGGAGACTAAATGCAGGGCAGAACAGGTGTAAGGAATGAAAGTGATTGCTAAGGCTGAGGGGGTGTGGTGAACTGTTGATTGACAGGAGGGCAGGGCATGAGCAGAAGGAACAAGTAGAAATGAGCAGAAGGACAGAAACAAAGTAAAAACAAGAAACATTCACACAAAGCACAGAACACAAATTGGTAGGGCAGAAGAAACAGGAGCAAAGGAAGGGTGACAGGCATTACTGGATTAATGCCTAAAAAAGGACTGGACAGAAGGATATGGCAGAGGAGAGACAGGCTGAACTAAATTGGACAGTGGACAGAAGGGGCAAGAAATGTGACAGAAGGAAGTCAGGGGCAGAGGAAGGGTGACAGGCATAAAGGGAGAGGGTCAGGCTAAAGGAGGAAGGTCAGGCTAAAGGGAGCGGGTCAGGCTAAGGGATCAGCCAGCGGGGCCTAAAGGGTCAGGGGCCTAAAGGGTCAGCGGGGCCTAAGGGTCAGCAGGGCCTAAGGGTCAGCAGGGCCTAAAGGGTCAGCAGGGCCTAATGGGTCAGCAGGGCCTAATGGGTCAGCGGGGCCTAATGGGTCAGGGGCCTAAAGGGTCAGCGGGACCCAGCGGGGCCTAATGGGTCAGGGGCCAATGGGGGGTCAGGGGCCTAAAGGGTCAGCGGGACCCAGCGGGGCCTAATGGGTCAGGGGCCAATGGGGGGTCAGGGGCCTAAAGGGTCAGCGGGACCCAGCGGGGCCTAATGGGTCAGGGGCCAATGGGTCAGCGGGGCCGCTGAACGTGACATAGGGTCAGCGGGACCCAGCGGGGCCTAATGGGTCAGGGGCCAATGGGTCAGCGGGGCCGCTGAACGTGACATAGCCCCCCCGTTAAGGTCCGGCATCCTGACGGACCATCCAGAAAACAGGAAACCAAGCCAGAACAGGGCGGGGGGAGTGGGCAAACACAAGGACAGAGGGCAAAAAACCTAAACAAAAAACCGACAGGACCAAACCTAGGAGCAGGGAAAAAACCAAAACACAAATACACATAAAAGGCCCTGGGCTACGTGCAAAACAAGGAACAGCCCGGGGGCTGTCCAGAGCGAGGCCAAAGGTCAGGCGGACGTCCTGGGGACCCTCCAGAGCGAAGCCAAAAGTCAGGCGGACGTCCAAGGGACCCTCCAGAGCGGGACCAGGGTTCGGGCGGACGTCCCGGGGACCTTCCAGAGCGAAGCCAAAGGTCAGGCGGACGTCCAGAGCCGGGCCAGAGTCTGAAGCAGGGCAGAACCAGGCCAGAGAGAGCGATGCTGACAGCCGCTGGACCAGAGAGGGCGTCGCTGGCAGCCGCCGGGTCAGAGAGGGTGATGAAGGCAGCCGGTGGGTCAGAGAGGGCGGCGCTGGCAGCCGGTGGGTCAGAGAGGGCGGCGCTGGCAGCCGGTGGGTCAGAGAGGGCGGCGCTGGCAGCCGGTGGGTCA
>JBBPBX010024252.1:16671-39823 GCA_038048925.1 Garcialebias charrua | reverse complement strand
ATTTTCCGTTGTATATTTCACGTTCAAACTCTGTGGAATCAGCTGTTCGAGCCGACGCGGCAGCCTGCGCTCTGTCTGTCCCTCTGAACTTGTGATTCTGTGTCAGAATTTCAGGGATGAGTTAAAAACCATTAAGCAAAATAAGAAAGAGGAATGATTATATAATTGAAAGTTTTTATTGTTGTTTTGTAAATAGTTTTCTTCTGTTTTCTTAATCTGGAATGAATAAATAATCTAAAAAAAAAGTTGTCCTGACCGGGAATCGATCCCGTGAGGTTTGGAGCAGCAAGCCGATGCGTTACTAGTTGAGCTATCGTGGCATGCTTGTTCCAGAAGGTCCACATTCCTTTTAAAGGATAGTGTCTGTAACGCAAAACCTTTTGCGTGGGAACGCAAAGGGTTTTGCGTTACCTCGCAATAGTTTTGCGTGCACACGCAAATAATTTTTTTTTTCCACGTCCCCTGGGGGGCTCCGTAGCATATGCTCGCTCTGATTTGTAATGTCTGCTTAAAAAGGCAGCTACAAAAGTAGCAAAGTTCATTTGAACTATTTCTCCAAAAGAAGTCACAAAAATATCAACAAAAAATGTATTTGATAAAATTTAATTCAGGGCAGCACAGTAGAGCAGTTGGGAAAGATGTTTATCTCGGCGAGAAGGTCGCCAGTTCAAATCCTGTCCCAGGACCTGTCTGGGTGGAGTTTACATGTTCTCTCTGTGGGTTTTCTCCAAGTACTCCGGTTTCCTCCCACAGACTAAAAACATGCATGTTAGACTGATTGGTAACTCTAAATTGTTCCTAGGTGAAAGTGAGAGAGTGAATGGTTGTTTGTCTCATTTGTCTCTATGTGTCCCTGTGATGGATTGGAGACCTGTCCAGGCTGTACCCCACCTCTCGCACAGTGAAGGCTGGATATGGGCACCAGTGACCCCCACTAACCCAAAAGGAAGAAGTGGGTAAAGATGATGTATGTATGTATGTATGTATGTATGTATGTATGTATGTATGTATGTATGGATGTATGGATGTATGGATGTATGGATGTATGGATGTATGGATGGATGGATGGATGGATGGATGGATGGGATGGATGGATGTATGGATGTATGTATGTATGTATGTATGTATGTATGTATGTATGTATGTATGTATGTATGTATGTATGTATGGATGTATGGATGTATGGATGGATGGATGGATGGATGGATGGATGGATGGATGGATGGATGGATGGATGGATGGATGGATAATTAATTCAGTCACTTAAAAAAGGTAAATCCCATAAAGTCAAGATATTCTTCTTGTAAATATTGTTTTTAAAACATTTATTAAAATATCCTATCACCCAATTTTAAAAATATTTCAATGTTAAAACATCAGTTATTGACTTTTCTATGAAAATCTTGAAAAGAACCATTGCTAAATCTCACATAATGTACCGGTAATCTGTTTATGTCAGTGACTTCACAGTCATTAAGCCCAATTTGAGCTCATTTTCTATAAGAATTGCTTGGTTATGGCTATTTCTGTGTTTTCTAAGGCCAGTTTGTTGTGTTGGCCTTATTAAAGGAGACCACATATAGTTCTTTAAATTTTTTATGTTATGTCTGTGTGCTATCTTGACAATATTAATTCATTTTAATACACAAAATAATTCTTAGATAATTAATTATACCCTTTTTAATTCTGCCATTTTTAACTTTCGTTTTGAACGACCGGTTTCTGATACTGAGTTCTGAAGTCCACGCCCTTCAACGATCTGTTTACGCCCTCTGTAACAGCCAGTATCTGTAATGTGTTGTTGTTTTAAAATTAGCTCTTTTTTTATTACTCATTTGACTTACTGTTAGTGCTAGCTTAAGATAACTTACCGAAACCCGTCTGAGCGCGCCGCAATTTGCTGCTCCTTTTAGCATTAGACCACCCGAATCCGAAGCTAATGTTAGCTTGTTCCTCTTCCGGTGTTCGCCAGCTCCGCTCGTTGCACGCGGAGATTTTGGGAGTTATCGCTGTTCCAGTCAAGACAACACAAAGTTCACCAAGTGTCTCCCGTAAATTAATCCGTAAGGAGAAGGTCCTCGCTGCTGTGAGGCTGCTTCGAGGCAGCAGCGAGGCTGTACAGTTGAAGCTCCGCTCCATCGCGCCAGAAGAGGGTCCCGTTGCCGCGGGTCCCTACGCCGGGGGTCCGCTCGTTTAATTTTTGCCGGCTGCGCGTTGGGAGCGATCGCAAATACACTAAAAATTGAACTAAAACATAAAAATAACAATTATACTTTATTTATAAAGCCATTTAAAAAACACAGCTGCAACAAAGTGCTGTACACATGAAATTAAGAACATATAAACAAAAGATGAGATGAAATCATGAAAAACAACAGTCATGTCCAGAGGACCAGACTTAGCTTTTTTAGATTTTTCTACCTGGATTATTGAGCATGCATCAGAGTACAACAGTCATGTGTTTAATACAGAAGTGGGTTGAGCCTAACCAGGGGTTGCTAGGTGAGGGGCTGGACTCAGGGTTGAGGTGGGTTATCCTAGCGCTTGTGACGTCACAAGCGCGATTGATTTCAAAACGAAACCTAAATTATCACAGTAAAATAAATCTACTTAGAGTAAATAAACCACTGGGTGCACTTTTTTGGCCTTAGGACTGTTGTTTTATGAAGTAAATACCCAAAGTTGAGTTAAAAAAAACATTAAAAAGTGAATTTTGCATGTGTGGTCCCCTTTAAATTGGGCTAACTTCAAAATGTGATCCAGTTGTAGTAGTGTGGGAGTTCTGCTCCGTCAGCTCCCTGCAGCCACATCTGAGCACCTATCAGGCATGATGAGTAGGGAGTGAGAATGAGTTGAATCAGCAGCACCTGAGGATCATTAACTTTAAGAACAACAGGAGCATAAAAGTCTTCAGAGGACATCCAGTCAGTGCTGAAGCATTACCTGCCAATGGTAATTGTGTTCTAGCCTTTTACTTGTGAGTTTAACTACAGATTAACCAACTTGATATTATTTGTGCTTTCAGTATAACCCCCGATGTCCTCCTGTCCCCTGGATTCTCATCTGTGGACCCCGAGCTCTCCTGTGCCTCTTCAGCTGCCTCCACACCTTCCTCCCATTTGCCTCCTGCCTGGAACCATTGGGTTACCTCTCCCCACAACTGACTCCCATCCCTACCATAAGAAAGAGCAGCAGAAACATTATCACCCCTGCTGACAGATCATTAACCCTTCTCCTTGCTCTTCAGGGTTCCAGCTCCCTCCCTGGCACATTTGGTTTTTTTCATTCAACCTTTATTTTTACGGTTTAGTCTCGCTGAGCCGCAATGACATTTACAAGAGAGACCTGTTCCAGACAGAACATATAAAGTACAACAATAATAAACTACAGTAAAAAATGCAGTTAAAGTAAATGATCACTTTGTAAATAAACACTGTGAACCTATTCGGAGTCTTGGTATCTGTTCTCTTCAGTCCTGTATGATTGTTACATGTAGATGTACATTCAGTGATTATGTTGTGAAATTTTCATTAAAATCCATTGAATAATTAATACCATGTTTGGCTAAGAGACAGGCTAAGGAAAATAAACACACACACACACACACAAGGGTAAAACATTATCAGCCAACATTTGCCTGTAATAAATGCCTAATCGCAAAAATAGACACAATCCATAAGAGAAAGTGAGCATCATCACAGTTCAAAGATCCAGTACGTTAAAGTCTGTGACACAGTTTCAGCATTGTTCTGCTCTCAGTTTATTGTCAATGTGTGACTGCACAGAACAAACATTATTCAAATAAATTCAGACTAAAATTCCCTTTAATTTCAAAGCTCTACCTGCCTGATAAGTTAACCAATTACTGAAAGAAGCAGCTCAGGGTCATTTCTGCTTCCAACAACACGTGAATTACTGCATGAAGCCTGTTTAGTTCCCTGCAAGCTAAAAAAAAAAAAAAAAACTTAAACAAAAGCAACACCCATAACCAAGCTCAAATGATTCTCCACGTTTTTGTTAATCAAATAACAGAGGGCTGTCCTTTGAAGTGACTTTATTAAAATTCACCACACGTTTTGGCTTTCTGTCCACAGCACACATTTTTTTTCTTCTGAAAAGTAGCTGACACCAGAATTTGTGCATTAGTTTTGCTGCACTGAGGCCCGTAAGAAACATGCTATAAACAGGGGCTACAGTTATAAGCTCAAACAAATTGATAACATATTAGAGCTTAAAGTGAAAACTTTTAATTCAACCTCTGGTTAGTATTGTACATTTTGCTGTATAAGTCACAGTTCTTTGCATAAATTAGCATGCCTGCAACTTATACAGAGAAGCAACATATTTATGTTTTTCCCCATATTTATAATACATTTTTGGCTGAGATCTGACGATTTCATTCATTCTGACATGGAAAATATTGAATGCTACCATTTACAGCCACTAGAGGGCACTCGACTAATACGGCAAGCCAAGTGTCTCATTAATGGGTAAAAGTGGCTATTAACGAGACACTAGACTTGCCATACCAAGCCATCGTTATCTCGCTCCAGAACTCCTGGAGCAAACGTCAAATCAGCTGCATTTCACCGTGGCACCCAGGCAAAATGCAGCTGATTTGACCATTAAGAGTCAGAGAGTCAGAGTCAGAGTCAGAGAGAATTTATTGTCATTTGCACCGCATGTAGTACATGTGTTGAAAACGAGATTATGTACACAGGGTCCCAGTTACATCCAACAACAAATGCAAGAGAAAAACAATAATAACATCTAGGATTAACTAAGAGAGACATCAGCTAGTAATACACTAAGCCCTAATGTAGTAGAAAAACATCATTATAAACAGCAGCACGAACATGAGCAGATGGTCACAGATGAACGCAGCAACAAGAAACAGATCAGCATCAGCATGATGTGACATTTTGCAGTGTTTATTCTTATTATTTATTTATTCATGAGTCTGACAGCCTCAGGGTAGAAGCTGTTCCTCAGTCTAGTGGTTCTACATTTGATGCTCCTCAACCTCCGTCCCGAGGGGAGTGGTGCAAAGAGTGAGTGTGCTGGGTGAGTGAGGTCTTTCATGATGCAGGTGGCTCTTTTTCTGCATCTGGAGGTGTAAATGTCTGTGATGGTGGGGAGACTGACTCCCACAGACTTCTGTGCAGCCTTCACCACTCTTTGTAGAGCTTTCCTCTCTGCAACTGTGCAGCCTCCATGCCACACGTTGATGCTGGAGCACAGGACGCTCTCCACTGCACACCTGTAGAACGAGGTGAGGACTGAGCTTCTCAGACCGGCTCGTCTCAGCCGTCTGAGGAAGTAGAGTCTCTGATGACCTTTCTTGATCAGGCTGGTGGTGTTATTGCTCCAGCTGAGGTTATCATTCATGTGTACACCCAGGTATTTGTAGCTGGAGACCACCTCCACCGCAGATCCACCTATATACAGTGGGGTGTGGGTGTGTTTGTTCCTTCTGAAGTCCACAATCATCTCCTTCGTCTTCTTCACATTCATGTGAAGGTTATTCTCTTTGCACCAACTCTCCAGATGTTCCACCTCCTGTCTGTAGCTGGATTCATCATTATCTGTGATGCATCCCACCACAGCTGTATCATCTGCAAACTTAACAATATGACAGCCTGGATGTGTGGCTGTACAATCATATGTGAGCAGAGTAAACAGAAGAGGGCTCAGCACACATCCCTGAGGAGAGCCAGTGCTGAGGGTGATGGTGGAGGAGGAGAAGTTGTGGATCTTCACGGACTGTGGTCTGTTTGTTAAGAAGTCTAAGACCCAGTTACAAATAGAGGGGCTTAGTCCAAGTGTGGATAGTTTGTCTATCAGAGTTTGGGGGATCATGGTGTTGAAGGCAGATGTGAAGTCCACAAAGAGCAGACGCACGTATGAGTCCTTCTGATCCAGGTGGGTGAGAGCAGTGTGGACCACGGAGGAGATGGCGTCCTCTGTTGATCGGTTCTCACGGTATGCATATTGATGAGGGTCCTCGTTGATGTTGACGGCTGTCTTGATGTGGGACATGACCAGTTTCTCAAAACATTTAGCGACTATCGGGGTGAGGGCCACCGGTCTATAGTCATTCAGACCAGTCACTGTGGAGCTTTTTGGGACTGGGATGATGGTGGCGGTCTTCAGGCAGGTGGGAACTGACTCCAGTGCAAGTGAGGTGGTGAAGATGTCAGCCAGCACCTCACAGAGCTGGTCCGCACATTCCTTCAGAACTTTCCCTGGGATGTTGTCTGGACCCGTAGCTTTATGAGGGTTGATCCTTCTGAGACTGCCTCTCACTTCTGCTGCGGTCACTTTGAGGTGCTCCTCGTCTGGTGATGAGGTGAGTCTGGTGCTAGTTGGTCTGTTTGGATCATCAAAACGTGCATAAAACTTATTGAGGGCATCAGGCAGGGATGGGTCCCTGGGGCATTGTTTGCTTTTGCCCTTGTAGTCTGTTAAGCATTTGATGCCCTGCCACATGCTCCGTGGATCATGTGAGGTGAACTGTCCCTCGATCCTCTGTGCATACGCGGCTTTGGCCTTCTTTATGCCATCATCCAGTTCTCTCCTGCACTTTCTCAACTCCTCAGTGTCTTTAGACTTGAATGCAGTGTCCCTGGCTGCCAGCAGGGTGCGGACATCCTTATTTAGCCAGGGTTTTTGATTGGGGTAAAATTTAACACACTTTCTTATTAAAGTGCATTTATTAAGGAAAAGTTCAACTGAGACACACCTTTACTATAATTTCAAGCAAATAATTTTTTTTTAATGTTAATCTTGTTAAATTGTTGTTAATGTCCTCCCGTGCGCGCAACTGCGGTTCCATTCAGCAGCCAATCGATTTTTGGCATAACACTGGCCCACATTTCTGGGTTGTCAGTGGCGACGCGTACCAAACATGACGCGTCAGAGGTGATGCATAATAGATATGACTTATAGAGTGAAGCGACTTGTTTATGTTTTTTTTTTCACTTTATTAGATATATTTGGACTGATGCAACTTGTACAGCGGTGCAACGTTTACAGCGGCAAGTACGGTACACAGTCTGCAATCAGGATATACGGATTCAAAAATGACCTTACAGTGTTCAAAATGCAGACACACTCCTACTGAGGAAATATTAGAGCTTCATCAGCAGGCAGTAGTGATTTTCCTCTTTTTGAAGGTGATCAAGCACCCTTAAACTTTAACTTAGCACTCCTGAAAAATAAAGAAACCATTTTTGTAAGTGTAAAGGATTATGAGGAGGTCAATATTAATACTGACCTCTTTACCTTAATTAATTTACTTATTCAAATTGAATAGTAATTTCACGGATTCTTTTCTTTTTCAGTTTACCCAATATTTCTGTGATCTTTATGATGGATAAATAAACAGAGCTATAGAGTGACAATGGACATTGACTTAGTTGGTATGCCAGGCGACACTACCATTTATTTAAAATAAATCAACTAAAATCAACACCATTACACTTGATTGACATGATTTCACTTTCTTTCAAATTAATACGTCAGCACACTTGAATTATAACAACAGACATAAATACTAGATGTTAAACATATTTAGTCTGTGGCTCTTTAACTTAAAATAGTTTCCAGCTTAGATTGAGAGGGAAAAGAATAGAGGAAAGATGGTTTAAAGGAAATTATCGTGAGCATGATACCAGAGTGACACCTCTCATCCGACTTCTGCTAAAATCCAGGTACGTTTTGTAAACAGCTCTTTACCTTTCGACGACGAGTCTGATAAAGAAATGACACCAGCCTTCAGATGCACAGAGTCCTTTAGTCCCAGCACGTCCAAAACTGGTTCTAGTTTACGTTTCAACGTCTCCTGGTTTCCGCTTGGTCATCAGAGAATATGTCAGCTCCTGGCCTCTGACTTCAAGATAAACTTATTCCAGGAAGGAATAAACAAAGTTTTTGAGCTTACGCTCGTTCGAAGTGGACCCATAACAACATGTTATCAGTCCCAGCTGGATGACGAGTCCTTAGCGCGTGACTGGTGGTCATTCAGCTCTTTGGGAAGGTTCACATCTCTTTTGAAGCTCCCAGACACTCTGAAGCGTTTCCGCAAAGTTAGAACTTAAAAAGACTTAGAGAGGAGTTCACTTGCCTTATCAGACCCAAGGTTACAGCCAGCAGCAGAGAGAGATTTGTTTAGGAAAAGACACAGCAAGCTGGAGCCCTTTCATGAAAAACAACGGATTATTGTCTTCTGACTTTCTAAACAAAACCGTCCGGTCTCTGTGACCCGAGACTTCACCTTTAACACACACTGTTAAAAGTCATACTCTCCATTAGTTATCATAACGTTTTTCTATAAGTTACTTCCAATTAACATAATGAGTTATGTAATTTCAACTTAATTTCATGCGTTATTGGCATTTCAACTCAAGGTTGTGAGTCACGTCTGTGAAACATAAATTTAAATGTGCGAACTTAATTTGAAAATCTGAGTTTTAAAATAGTAACCGGATCTTATAAAAACTGATCACCACTAGCAATATTAATGCGAGATAAAAAATAGTGCCGGAAATTCGCTCTTTATCTGAATTGGGACTAAATATGATGTAATATTTAGTCAGACTTTATAAAGTTCTCCATCCCAGTTAGAATTGCATATTAAATGAAGAAGAGGACCACCTGACCAGATTAAGGAGTCGAAAGCAAAGTCGCGGATGAATACCATTTTTTCCAAGACCCGGATCCGGCGCAAGGTCGTTCAAATTCGGCGCGCGGGGAATATGTTGGAATAATAGAAACAAGGTAAGCTGCATTTGTTGTTAAAACATGTTGTTAAGAGATAAAAGTTCGTGTCTCTGTTACATGTTTAAACACAGGACATAAAACAACAGCTTGCTAACTGTCGAGGGCAGTATGCTTTCGGTTGCGCTTATACTAGAACTTTTCTTAAGAGAAAATACAAGCAGCTACCATGATTTTTGTATTGCACACCCTCAGAAGCACATATGTGGCGCTTGGTCAAAGTTTTGCTTCGACGTGCTGACTGCAGATGAGTTTGCAGCTTCGGGAAAAGGTTGTGCGTCAGGGATTAGTCATGTCCCTTGTCAGGAATTAGTCGTGTCCCCCTGCGTACCGTTTTTTTTCCCCCACTTGTGTCCCTTGTCAGGAATTAGTCGTGTCCCCCTGCGTACCGTTTTTTTTCCCCCCACTTGTGTCCCTTGTCAGGAATTAGTCGTGTCCCCCTGCGTACCGTTTTTTTTCCCCCACTTGTGTCCCTTGTCAGGAACTAGTCGTGTCCGCCTGCGTACCGTTTCGTTTTTGTTTTTCACTTATTAAATGTCGTGTACCTTGTCAGGAATTAGTCGTGTCCCCCTGCGTACCGTTTCGGTTATTTTTTTCACTTATTAAACGTTATTAACGGGAAAATATGCGCCACGGAAATAAAATTCCTAGCCGAGTTTCAGCACGGCGCTATTATCTTGTAGCACGTGTAGCATTAGCAGCCCTAGCTTCTCGCTGTGGTCTCGTGTTTGTTAACGTTATGGCTTCCTTGTTAAAAGACGAAGGCAAATTCAAAGTTGTGTGTGTGGACGTTTTTTCACGGAGATTAGGTCTGTTTGGACCAAACGTGAACATTTTCTAGAAGCAAGAAAAGCAGCTTGCAAACACCGCTAAAACTAGCAGCATTTAAACAACCTTTAACAGGTAAATCAGATCGGTCCAGATTAATAACACAAACTGTATGATCTAAAAAAGCTCAGTCTGGTCCTCTGGACATTCAAAAAAATAAAACAAAGCAAAAAATATGTAGAAACGTTTCGTCTGAGCTTTTTTAGATATTTCTACATGGATTATTGACCATGCATCAGGGTACAAACTGTATGAGTTTTTAAAGCTCTGGATCTACAAAAACATGTCTGTATGTTGTTGATCTGCAGGCTTTAAAGTACCTGAACCTCGCTACGACATCCCCATCATGTCAACACTTCAGCCAAAAAGTTCATCACTTTATGAAAAAGCTAAAACTGATATTGTCGACAAGTCCTGGACCAGATTAAAGCTCTGCCCTGATGATGATGACCGAGAGATTCAACCACCTCAACCGATCAAAAAGAGGTATTGTTCTTTTATTATTATTATCTAATTTATCTTTTTTGTTTGTGGATTTGTGGATTTAGAAAAAGCATATGACAGGGTGCAAAGAGAGGACGTGTGGTATTGCATGAGGAAATCTGGAGTGGCAGAAAAGTATGTTAGACTGGTACAGGACATGTATGAGGACAGCAGGACATGTATGAGGACAGCAGGACATGTATGAGGACAGCAGGACATGTATGAGGACAGCAGGACATGTATGAGGACAGCAGGACATGTATGAGGACAGCAGGACATGTATGAGGACAGCAGGACATGTATGAGGACAGCAGGACATGTATGAGGACAGCAGGACATGTATGAGGACAGCAGGACATGTATGAGGACAGCAGGACATGTATGAGGACATCAGGACATGTATGAGGACATCAGGACATGTATGAGGACATCAGGACATGTATGAGGACATCAGGACATGTATGAGGACAGCAGGACATGTATGAGGACAGTAGGACATGTGTGAGGACAGCAGGACATGTGTGAGGACAGCAGGACATGTATGAGGACAGCAGGACATGTATGAGGACAGCAGGACATGTGTGAGGACAGCAGGACATGTGTGAGGACAGCAGGACATGTGTGAGGACAGCAGGACATGTGTGAGGACAGCAGGACATGTGTGAGGACAGCAGGACATGTGTGAGGACAGCAGGACATGTGTGAGGACAGCAGGACATGTGTGAGGACAGCAGGACATGTGTGAGGACAGCAGGACATGTGTGAGGACAGCAGGACATGTGTGAGGACAGCAGGGCATGTGTGAGGACAGCAGGGCATGTGTGAGGACAGCAGGACATGTGTGAGGACAGCAGGACATGCATGAAGACAGTAGGACATGTGTGAGGACAGCAGGACATGTGTGAGGACAGCAGGGCATGTGTGAGGACAGCAGGCATGTGTGAGGACAGCAGGACATGTGTGAGGACAGCAGGACATGTGTGAGGACAGCAGGACATGTGTGAGGACAGCAGGACATGTGTGAGGACAGCAGGACATGTGTGAGGACAGCAGGACATGTGTGAGGACAGCAGGACATGTGTGAGGACAGCAGGACATGTGTGAGGACAGCAGGACATGTGTGAGGACAGCAGGGCATGTGTGAGGACAGCAGGACATGTGTGAGGACAGCAGGGCATGTGTGAGGACAGCAGGGCATGTGTGAGGACAGCAGGGCATGTGTGAGGACAGCAGGACATGTGTGAGGACAGCAGGACATGTGTGAGGACAGCAGGACATGTGTGAGGACAGCAGGACATGTGTGAGGACAGCAGGACATGTGTGAGGACAGCAGGACATGTGTGAGGACAGCAGGGCATGTGTGAGGACAGCAGGGCATGTGTGAGGACAGCAGGACATGTGTGAGGACAGCAGGGCATGTGTGAGGACAGCAGGGCATGTGTGAGGACAGCAGGACATGTGTGAGGACAGCAGGACATGTGTGAGGACAGCAGGACATGTGTGAGGACAGCAGGGCATGTGTGAGGACAGCAGGGCATGTGTGAGGACAGCAGGGCATGTGTGAGGACAGCAGGACATGTGTGAGGACAGCAGGACATGTGTGAGGACAGCAGGACATGTATGAGGACAGCAGGACAGTGGTGAGATGTGCTGTAGGAGTAACAGATAGCTTCAAGGTGGAGGTGGGAGTGCATCAAGGATCGGCTCTGAGCCCCTTCTTGTTTGCTCTGGTGATGGACCGACTAACAGATGAGGTCAGGCAGGAATCCCCATGGACTATGATGTTTGCAGATGACATTGTGATCTGTGGTGAGAACAGGGAACAGGTGGAAGAGAACTTGGAGAGGTGGAGGTATTCACTTGAAAGAAGAGGAATGAAAGCCAGTCGTAGTAAGACAGAGTACATGTGTGTGAATGAGAGGGAGGAGGTGGAACAGTGAGGCTACAAGGAGCAGAGGTCACAAAGGTGCAGGACTTCAAGTACTTGGGGTCCACTGTCCAGGAAAATGGGGAATGTGGTAAAGAGGTGAAGAAGAGAGTCCAGGCAGGATGGAGCGGATGGAGAAAAGTTTCAGGAGTGATTTGTGACAAAAAGGTGTCAGCAAAGGTCAAAGGAAAAGTTTACAAGACAGTGGTGAGACCAGCTATGTTGTATGGTCTGGAGACAGTGTCACTGACAAAAAGACAGGAGAAAGAACTGGAAGTAGCAGAAATGAAGATGCTGAGGTTCTCCTTAGGAGAGACAAGGATGGATAAGATCAGGAATGAGATCATCAGAGGTACAGCACATGTTGAACAACTGGGAGATAAAGTTAGGGAGGCCAGACTGAGATGGTTTGGACATGTCCAGAGGAGGGACAGTGGTTTGGACATGTCCAGAGGAGGGACAGTGGTTTGGACATGTCCAGAGGAGGGACAGTGGTTTGGACATGTCCAGAGGAGGGACAGTGGGTATATTGGTAGAAGGATGTTAGAAATGCAGCTGCCAGGAAAAAGCCAAAGAGGATATATATGGATGCAGTTAGAGAGGACATGAAGGTAGTTGGAGTGAGGACAGAGGATGCAGAGGACAGAGTGAGGTGGAGGAGGATGACTCGCTGTGGTGACCCCTGAAGAGGGAAAAGCCGAAAGAAGAATATCTAATTAATCTTTTTAATTTAAAATTATAATCTTATTACCGTAACTTGTTTTTTTTTTACCTCTTTGTGTTTTTTTCCAGTCTGGGACAAAGATAGCAGCTGACTTCTTCCTCTTCAGGGAAATTTGCCAGATCACCTGCAGCGAAGAAGTCTGTGATGACTGAACTCTGAACTTTTCCAGGGACAGGTGGGAGCAGGTCCAAGAAGAGCTTGTTGTGAGTAATGACAAATACAGCCACACTGCTGCTACTGTTGTTATTGAGATGATTTTCTCCACCACTGGAGATAATCACTGCAACTAGATCTGTACTTTTGGCAGAAAATGTGGACAAGTTGGTCTTTTTGGACAAAAACTTAAAACTTGATTATCGGTATTTCGATTGTAAACAGTCTGTTGCTGCTTATTGATCTGGTTCTGGCTGTTATTGTGTTTATTAAGATTTTTATTATTGTTAGTATAGTTTATTTATTGTAAAGAATGCTGTTTATTTAGATTAAAGATTAAATTAAGATTATATTACACATTAAACTGTATTCTGAATTGGACAGTAATTTATCAAGCGTTTGTCTTTGCTCAGGCTGGGCGCGTGCCCAAGAGTATAGCAGATCAGGGAGCTCCACCTCAGCTGCCTTTCTGGACTCACCTGCCCCTCCTCACTCACCTGTACCAGCATCACCAGCAGCTTCTGCATTACTTGCCCTTCCATAAAGGTAAAGATTTTTTTTTCTTTTTTCTTTCTATTTTTTAAATAACTCAGCTGACTCGCCTGTCCATCTTAACTCACTAGCACCTTCTGCATCACCTGTTCCTCCATAAAGGTAAAGACATTTTCTTTTCTTTTTATTTATTTATTTTTTAAATAACTCTGCTGCCTCTCCTGACTCACCTGTCCCTATTCACTCACTAGCACCAGCATCACCAGCACCTTCTGGATCACCTGTCTCTCCATAAAGGTAATGACATTTTTTCTCTTTTTTAAATTTATTTTATTTTATATAACTCAGCTGCCTCTCCTGACGCACATGTCCCTCTTCACTCACCAGCACCTTCTGCATCACCTGCCCCTCCACCTCAGCTGCCTTTCTGGACTCACCTGCACCAGCATCACCAGCACCGTCTGCATCATCTGCCCCTCCACCTCAGCTGCCTTTCTGGACTCACCTGCCCCTCACTCACTTGCACCAGTATCACCAGCACCTTCTGCATCACCTGCCCCTCTACCTCACCTGCCTTTCTGGACTCACATGCCCCTCCTCACTCACTTGCACCTGTATCACCAACACCTTCTGCATCACCTGCCCCTCCACCTCAGCTGCCTTTCTGGACTCACCTGCCCCTCCTCACTCACCTGCACCAGCACCTTCTGCAGCTCCCGCCCACTAAGCTTTTCTCCCTCCCCTACAACGCCCCTTCCATAAAAGTAAGGACATTTTCTTCTCTTTTTTTATAGTACAGTACACTACTATTTTTTTTACTATTTTATTTCATTATTAAACGTACTGTGCAGTATTTTATGTGTTTTTTGATAATTGTTTAGGGTACTGTGTTAGCTAACCGCTTGGAAATAAAGTAATGTACATATTTATGGTACAGTATGTATACGCTTGTTTTGTCTCACGTTGAAAAACGGGTTTACTGCGTCGCATAGGAATGCATGTTCCGCGCCGCGCAGGAACGGATCTTCGTAAGTCGAGGACTACCTGTATGTGTGTTTATTTGTCAAAAAAAATATTTTTTGTCAGTTTCGGTCCTATAAATGTCAACACTTCAGCTTGTCTTGGACAAATGTTTTCTTTTACGTCTTGTATCATCTGCATTTGAAAGAAAAAGATCAAAATAAATGGTTGATATTTGAATTGGAAGTGTATTTGGTGTAATTATTTTAGAAAAATTGTGAACTTGGCATTCTTAGTGGAGAAAGTGAAATTTGGAAATGTTTGTTTACTTAAATTGCTATTTTAAGTTCAAAAGCTGCCTTAAAATCTTGAGTTAAATTAACTCAAAAAGGGAATTGGTATTTCAGTTTAACTTTAAAATGAGAGTTGAAAGTATATATAAATGTTTGTTACTTTAACAAATGAAAACAAGTTTTTATGAATGGATAATGTAAATTTGCAAGTTGTTTAAACTCAGAGTATGAAGTTCATACAACAAATAAACGTTAATTAGACAAGGGTATAACTTTAGTATTTGAGTTCAAATAGAATATGATTGTAATTTTACTTGACAAGAGTACTCAATTTTTGGAGAATGTATAATGTTCTATAGTTAGTCATTTCAACTTATGGTATCATATTTAAACAATGACTTATCATAAATTGGGCTACTTTTCTAGCTTGCCATCCTAAGTTGGAGAAAAACATTATTTGAAGTTGCGTTAACTTGTGGTTTTAAGGCAGCTTTTGAACTCAAGTTTTTAAGTCTAACCACCCTATTTATTTTAACAGTGCAGCAGTGAACACAGTTTAACTCTTACAGAATAACACAGCTTAAAAGCACACATCATGAAAATGACAAAAGTTCTTTTGATCACATTAGAATAAAATCAAAGATAGAAATAGTCTCTTTTGGTGACTATGTGACTGATTTGTAGTAAATGTCTTGCTTTACTGAGAGGTCAGTAAAGGTCATCACTGGACAGTTCAGGAACCTTAGTTTGACCCTGGGTAGGTCCACTACATAAGGAAACTCAGTTCTCAAACCTTAGATTCACCAAAATATTGAATAAATTTAGAATAAATATAGAATGAAGGATGACACTTAAACAGGCAAGTAAAATGTATGATTTTATTTGGTACGAGTCGGATCCTCAAGACCACCTGCCAATCAATCCAGCAGGCTCATCAGCAAGTGACCTATTGTTGACCTCAATTTGTACCAAAGTGAAACGCCCCTTACCTGCAGGAGCTGCACCTCATTTTCCTCCAACAACATTGTCTGGAATTTGCATTATGAACACTTTGCAGTCAGAGGGATTTTGTGAAAAATCATCAGAAAAATGGTTCAACGTTGTCATTGGAGAACATTTAATTCAGACAGCTTTACCCTGAGCGTTTAAAGCAGGGGTCTCAAACTTGGTCACAAAAGGGTGTCAAAATTACAAATATACTTCTAACCAAGGGCCAGTTTCAGTCAACACGTAACTCCAGTCAGATACCAGACATCTTGTCTTGGTTGCAGGTTCCTCAACAACCTTTTCATTGGACGTTCTTTCAATTTTTCCACATGAAAAAGCAAATGTTACTCAAAAAAAAAAAAATCTAACTAAATTTTCTTGGCTTCAAAGTGGTCATGAGAAATTGGCACTAAATGAAGTCCACTCAGTCTTTAGACACAATGAGAAACAATAAAATATATTTTCCTTTTGAAATATCATCTTGAGGGTCAGATAGGATGTTAACAAGGGCCATATTTGGCCCCAGGACCTGGATGGTGTAATACAGTTTAGTCCATTTCCAAAACCTAAACGTAGTCTTGAAAAGGTGATAAAGCCTCGCGGCCGACCTCACGAGCAGCTGATTATAACAGTTATAAACAGGAAGTACCACATGGTCATCTGTATGAAGGTAACTGCAGGTAAATCCTCCATTTTCTGTCATAATGACATTGTAGGCTTAACGCTTAAATTAAAGGTTAAAGCTTACAGCTAGTTGTGCTTTGTTTTGTATGTTTTATAGATGCTGCAACTTCTGGTTGCACGAATTTAGTCTTTTTATGCTATGATCTTTAAAAAGTCCTATTTGTGACTGAGCTCCTCGTTTACAGCCAGACCACCCTGACCTCGCCTGATCTTGTCCAATCTCGGAACCTTAGCAGGCTTGGGCCTGGTTAGTACTTTGTACTTGGATGGGAGACTGCCTGGGAATACCAGGTGCCATAAGCATTTGCACTTCTCACAAACCTCACCATGGGGTGCGTTGATTAAGCCAAGAGCCATTGTCAGAACTCGGGGCTAAGCACCCCTAAATGTCAGATCCTAGAATTGTTCCTGTCAGCAGCCAGTGGACCATAGTACCACATACAGTACAAAGTACATTAGACACCCATAGATAAACTTTCAACAACAACCCAGCACTCTATAGCAATTGCCTGACTGTTGTTCATGACATTTCATTCAGTGAAAGCACTTGGTTGTATAAGTTTCGATAAAATAAATCTGAAGTGTACAGAACTTATGGTTTGAAAAGCAAAAACAGTTGGACCCTGACCTTGGAGTGGGCTTGATGAAAAGAGTTGTAGACTCCATCCATTGGTGATGCATATATGTATCAAGTTGTGTAAAATTGTCTTGGATCATTGGACTTTGCTTTGTGACTTTGACCTTGAAGCATGGGTGATGTGAAGGGTACCCAACCCCTACGGTACATATGCACATGAAGTTTTATTAAATTATCTTGAGCAGAGCAGAAGTTATGGCCTGAACAAACACATTAAAAAACCTCCCTCTGTTCTTCTCCACAGTGTAACTCCTACTCACTTGAATGTCTTACACCAAAAACATTAAGGTTTACTTTTATTCCCTGTTCACTTTCAGTCCAGAAAAACACTTGTCTTAAAAACTACAACCATTTACAATTCAAACAATCAGCGACTGGGGACACCAGTCTACTGCTCGTTCATTTTTACATATTTTGTCTCGGTCTGCCGAGGTCTAGTGCACTGCTCCGTGGGAGCAACAAATGACTACTTTAGGATCATATGCTTATATATATTCAGTTATGAGTTTTTAAAAATAAATAAAAAATGAACGGACCTTAAATGACAACAGATACATTCTCACATCTGTAAAGCTAGATTCACTTAATTAAATCCAGTTCTCGACTCCATTTCTTGTCATTCGTCAAAAAGATGCTGAACTCCAGCTGATGACAGAATAGCTGGAGGGAAGCTGAAGTGTTGCTTTCATGGTATGAGCTGGAGTGGCTAACCACGGCCATTTAGCCAGCAAGAGGACAAGCTCTGCAAACCAAGCAGAAGAAGTGCCTGAAGCAAGATGTGTGTATGTGTGTGTATGTGTGTGTGTGTGTGCATGTTGGTATCCCACTGACAATAAAGCGTGGCTCTCTCCCTATCTAACAAAAATTGTGCGAGTGAGCAAACTCCCAGTGAAAACATAAAAAAACCCTCGTAGAGCTGCAAACAATAACATCACAGTGCTCCGCTTTATACTTTTAATCAGTGCTTCAGTTGTGGTTGGTGGAGAAAACAGGGAGGTGTGTATGTGTGTGTGTGTGTGTGAGGGGGCTAAATGAGGAGAGTTATTTTGTAACAACAACAAATAACAAAACTAAAGTATATCTTCCTCCTTCCATCCAACCAACCAACCGTAGATTAGCATTTATTGTAGCCATGTGGGAAACTGGAACTTTTCATCCATTAGATCTAATATTTTTTAACACAGTTTGCCTTTTCTTTCCCTTTCCAGAACAATTATTATGGCATGACACAGACCATCTGCAGCTGACATCAGGAGATCACTGCTCACATGCTGTCTGCGTGCATGCAATGCTGCTGGGGGGGGGTCTAAGAGCTGAAGAGCTCACTTTTATTTTCTCCCATCATGATTACAGAAAGCATAGTAATTAGCATGGAGTAATTTGTATTTGGGCTAAAGCATTGTAGTCAAACTCCTGCCGAACAAGTAGGCCCTACTTGTTTTTTTCAGGACCACAGTGGCTGCAGACATTAATGATGCTGTGAACACTGAACATTATGGAAATGATACATAACAGTGATGGGTAGTGTCTGCATGCTCAGCGTTAATAATAATTGCTGGGTTTCAGATGACGTAGCAGTGACGTCACAGAATGCAGATGCGGGGCAAGAAGTAAACGCAGCCGTTTCCTTCTGTTGCTGATTCAGCATCAACATGCCTAAATTCTGTGCCGTTTACGGTTGTTGCAACCGCTCTAATCGAGAGATAGATAAAAGTTATTTTCGTGTTCCGAAAGTAGTATGCTACAAGGGGATTAATTTAAAAAAACTTACAGAAAAAAGACGACAAACGTGGATTACAACCTACGGCTAAAAACAGGAGGTGCAGAAACTGACGAGAGTCTGCAGCGACCACTTTGTTACAGGTAAGGGTCGTATCGTTTAAATCATATTTTCAGATATTTTATTGGACAGTAACTAGAAAGACAGGTAAGATATGTTATGCCCTAGCTTGTGTAGTGGTTCAACACTTGGTTGTTCCCAGAAAAAATCCGATTAGAATGCTAATGTTGTTAGCGGTTAGCTTAGTGCTAGGAAAGGCATTTACGTGTTTTACTTTAAAGTGGTGTCTTATATTTAGGTTGTCCGAGTGCAGCAGGTGATGTACATTCCCAAGACTGGGCCCCCACTGTTAACCTGGGGTACCAAAGAAGTAACGAGTGGCCACAAACAGAAGCATCCCTCCGGCGCAGGGAAAGAGCTAAGGCCTGGAAGCTTCTCTGCACTGAGGAGGCCAACAGTCTGGAAGATGAGCTCTGTGAAGAAAGCTTACCAGCCCCTGAAAACGAACGATTCAAAGGTAAAATAATAATAAATAAAAATACTATTTATTTATTTATAGAATTTCTGAACGTAATTTTTAATAATTAAATATTTGCAGATGCAGAATGCCAGACGGATCTAAGCATGGTTGACCTCACAAAGCTGGAGGATGCAGTGAAAGGCTACACAACTGAGATCTGCGACCTTAAGGAAAAAGTCTCAGTGACTAAATTTACTCCTGAAACCTTCCAGAACAACGATAAAACAAAGTTTTATACGGGACTGCCCAACTTTTTAGTTTTGATGCAAATTTTTCAGCTCTGTGAACCTTATACATCAGCATGTCATCACTGTCAGCACTCTCCAAATTTGAGCAATTTATTATGATACTTATGCATCTCAGATTACATCTGCAGCTTCAAGACCTTGCCTATAGATTTAATGTGTCAAAAGCCACTGTGTCTCGAATTTGTTTTAGAACGATTCATGTTCTCCATGAAAGATTACAATTCTTAATAGAGTGGCCTGAGCGACAAGTAATTCAATCAACTATATTTATATAAATATTTTAAGTTTAAATGATTATACATGTATTTATCATTTAAAGTAAATCAAAAGTAAATTAAATCACTAATACTGTTACAGACCATATTTGTACATGTTAATTGTTCATGAAGACAAAAAAAAAATTTACCCAATAAGGTTGAATATTTTTAATTTATTCAATGAACTCCATAACCAATCTTTGTGAATATTGGTCAGTTAAAATGACATGAGTTTTGCTATTGAAATAAAAACATTTTTCTGAAGTAGACTCATTTTGCAACATTTGTGACATATGACATTTGTATGTGCTGTTATTTAACATATTAGAACACCTTTGAAATTCACAAGCTAATCTCATATTGATTTAAATATATCATTTGATTTAACATACTTAACTTTTCAATTAAGATTATTGTAAATAAAAAACAGCTGTCATGACATGTAACAACATCACATGACCCTTCTGCAGAGTGCTTGCTACAGGTGTAGCTGAAACATGTTATGGTAGTGACAAATGTTTTTGGGGAAAAAAAGAGCAACTGTTTAAATTTGTATAAACTTTTCAAACTCCTTTCATCAACTACTCCAAATAACATTCTTGATTCTTAGATTGGTTAGTCACGTGTGGATTTCTGTCCCAGGATTTCAGGTAGGATGCAATGTGTAAAATAGTGCTGAATTTTGGGAACTGCTGTTTCCCACAGCTGGTCATCTGGCAGAATTCTTTCCACATAAATATCATTTTCACTCCATACTACAAAATCACAATATTGTACATCCACAATGTGAATCTGATCCTGGAGCTGATGGTAATAAGGATGGTTCCTATCCAGTTGTACAGAATCTCCAACCTTGACGAGACGACGAGACAAAAACCAGGCTGTCCAGCACACATCCTCAGACCGACTTCATGCTGTTTGCTCTGTGGGCACTGAAGGACAAGACAATGAAACTTAGACATAAAAAATAAATACGGTAGTCTCCAAAACATTTCAATATGATACGTTTTTAAAGATTGTGTTTCACTCATTTCACTATCCAACACCAATGTTAGAAAATGAGACTATATTTATGTCTCTGTCAACCAGGTGTGTTCCACAGGTAAGAATGTATTAATCTGGACTAAGTTTTAAAAGGTGATGGAAAGGTCACACATTTTTTAACTGGAAACAAGGCAACATCCCACAAACTGCAAGACCATCCCCAAAACTACGGCTACATGCTGTGAAATATGCAAACAACAAAGATTTGAGTAAAAAATTATAGTTGTAACATTCATACTGTGAGGTGCGCAAAGTCTGCAGTGCAGTACCCTAATGCATGCTCAATAATCCAGGTAGAAAAATCTAAAAAAGCTAAGTCTGCAGTGCAGTAGTCCAAACCTTTTGAGAAATAAATTTTACCTTGATTTCACACACCCTGGCTCCATGACAGTCACATGAAACGACTCCATCTGGTGAGGCTCCCATGTATGGCCACCTTGAGTTTAACCAGCTAGTATCTGAAGTTACAAAGAAGATACGATCACCTTGATGATACTGTATTATCAAAACAAAAAAAATCATAATATTTTCAGTACATTAACTTACCTTTTTAATGGAGTTACTGTAGATCTCTGACCTACAGTGTAGAAATGCATATGACTCAACGTTAACACATACAACTCCAGCACGAATTTGGCTTTACAGAAGCTAAATATATTATTTTTAAGTAGATCCACGCACATAGAAATAACAGGGGGCTAACTAAACTTGTTGTTAGCATTAGCGATAGCGTAGTTAGCATAGGCTAATTACTAAATAAATAATACATCTCACTACTCACCCGGGCAGAAACAAGTCGACAACCATTTAAAGCTTCTTTTGATCCTAAATGGTTAACCCAAAACTCGTCCTCGCCAGTTTATTTAGGGCTTTGGCATACTTGCTGTAATCCATTCTGCTGTGTTTTGAACTGGGGAAAATCACTTCCTGCCCCGCATCTGAATTTCGCGCCACTTCCGGGTCACGTGATTGCAACCCAGCAATAAATAGATGAATTGCATTTCCTGCTAAAATACAGTGTGAATGCTTATCACAGAAGAACTTGCTGAAAAACAGCTGAAATTAGCTGAAAATCATTTTGAAATGTATAGCTGGACCTATAGCTGAAATGGAAGAACAAGACTACATTAGAGAAAAGCAGAAAGCATGCATACTGTATTTGCTGAATTAGGCATAAATAAGCAGAAATGAGCACAAAATATAGAAAATCATTTTAAAAAACCTGCAATTGCCAAACAAAAAAAAATTAGCTGAAAAGTATCTGAAAGGGCAAAAACAAGCTTAAATTAGTGGAAAGAACTAAAATGAGCAACAACAAAAAAAAACAACTAAAATTTGCACAAAACAGCTAAATAGTAGATCAAATAACTTAATCCTGAATAAGCTGAAAGGAGCATAACAAGCTAAAATTGGCATAAAAAGGTAGGCTGAAAGTAGCAGAAATTACCACGAAAATTTGAACTTATCAGAAAACAGCTGTAATTGGTTTAAAAATGTAAATAAATAAATAAAATAAAGAGCTGAAAATGTAGAACAAATTTTAAATTCCCAGAAGAAAGCAGAAGGATTATGTTTGCCCAATTAGGCTTAAAGAAGCAGAAATGAGCACAAAGTGCCACACAGTGGTTAAAGCAGATGGCGTCCAATTTGCCGTTAGAAAGAATAACATATATTAGGAAATCCAAACAGTATCTGTATGAGGAAATTTGGTGTCCTTTCATTAATTTTATTAAGGACTTAGATATATCAGAAGGTTTGTTTGAGTTTTGAGTTTTCTTTTTGGACCCTGCGGTGTGCCATGTTCAATAGACGTGTACTGTACAATTATATCTAATCTGGTTGAAATTTGAGAAGCTATTTTTTTTGTTTGTTTTTTTATGTCTGTATTTTTTTTTATATATATATTTACTTATTTTATTTTATTTTTTTTCTCTTTTTCTCTCTTTGTGGAAAATCTCAATAAAATATTTTGGTAAAAAAAGAAATGAGCACAAAGAAGTGTGTATCTGAAAAAAGCTGAGATCAGCAAAAATCTGCTGAAGAGTTGCTAAAAAGGCAGAAAGACGCTTAAATTACTAAAATGAAGTGGGAAGAGCACGTGTTTTATGACTTAGACTGGAAAAAGTTTAAATGAGTGCAAAAAATGTGGAATTATCCGAAAAAATTAAAATTAGCATAAAAACAGCCAAATAGTAGCAGAAATAGCAGCAAAAGCTGAAACTTGCTGAAATACACTGTAAGGAACATCAGTTGAAATTAGCAGAAAGAAGTTAGAAGAAGCACAAAATGTTGTAGTTAGCAGAAATTATCTGAAAGGAGCACAAAACAGCTTAAAAAACACTTGAAATTGACTGAAA
>JBBPBX010024252.1:0-16545 GCA_038048925.1 Garcialebias charrua | reverse complement strand
TATATATATATTATTATTATTATTATTATTTTTATTTTATTTTTTTCACAAGAAAGCTGAAAGAAGCTGAACCAGAACAAAACGTGAAAGGAGCAGTAAAAGGTTGTAAAGATATCTAAAGATTTGAAGGATGTAAAATGAGCTCAATTAATTTTCTATGAGAAAAAATTGGCAGAAAAATCTAAATATTTCAAAAAGCTAAAGTTGCACCAATACCAAATGTCATAGCAGGATTGTCCTGAAAGAGCTGAACGTTTTGATTTCTGATTTTTTTTTTAACACAGAAATTGTGACCCGAGAAAGATGCTGAAAAAAATACAGAAGAATGCTTCATAAACATTATTACATTAACATCATTATGTTTTGCAGCAGCAGAATAAAAGCACTGCTGATGAAACCAATAGTTAAGGGCATGTTCAGTTTTTGTCTGTTTCAAGCCCCTCAGCTTTGAAAGCAAACGTGCAAATTAAACATCAAAACATGCACCTTGATAAAAGGGACCTGGATGATTTCAAAATACCTGAAAGACATTTCCACATACACAAAAACTGGATTTTGATGAGCTATATGAGAAAACTCAGCCCCGTTTGGAGCTTTATAGCTCACACATGCGAAGCATTCAAAATGTCAATGTTTTATAGAAGGTTGAGTTTTACATGACTCTGATGGCATTTTGAAATCTGTTTTCTCTTTTTACACAATCACAGATTATGGTAAGTTTGATGGGTTTTGAAGCTTTTTCCACACATGAGTTCATGAAGTTACACACTAATGTTTGAGCTGTCTAAACTCCCCCAAAATCTTGCACTCTTTTTATTCCCACAACCATTGAACTACATATATTATGCAGGAAAATGTGGGTGTTTTTGTCTCCTTTCACCCTCCCTGATGTGGCACTGGTTTTCTCTCAAATCATATGAGTGCAGAAAGTGCACACCCCGACATGCACACACTTCAGCTACATTTTAACTCAAAACAGTACTTTCAAAGCTTGAAGTAAAGAGTCTTTTTAATTTCGTACATCACTGCAGAAACTTCTGTCACAAGCATTTTCATTAAACAGCGACCGTTTGAGTTACTACTTATTAACAGCACGATAGTTTAGTGGTTAGCACTGTTGTCACACAGCAAGAAGGTCCTGGGATCAATCAGGTTTAGACGTGGGGTCTTCCTGTGTATCTGTTCTCCTTGCGGTTTTTTTACGGGTCCTTCGATTTCCTTCCACAGTCCAAAAGCAAGCATGTCAGTCTTTCTTCAGGCCCAGCCCTCTTTCAACAGAGATCTGTGATTTCAGTGGGATTTGTTTGGTTCAAATAAGATTGATAATGGTGACTGGACTGGACTTTACTTAGGGTGGCACGGTGGCGCAGTTGGTAGAGCTGTTGCCTCTCTGTGAGAAGGTCACCAGGTCAAATCCTGGCACAGGACCTTTCTGGGTGGAGTTTGCATGTTCTCTCCGTGCATGCGTGGGTTTTCTCCAGGTACTCCGGTTTCCTCCCACAGACCAAAATCATACATGTTAGACTGATTGGTAACTCTAAATTGTCCCTAGGTGTGAGTGAGAGAGTGAATGGTTGTTTGTCTCGTTTGTCTCTATGTGTCCCTTTGATGGACTGGAGACTTGTCCAGGGTGTACCCCACCTCTCACACAGTGATGTTTGGACATGCTGGGCAACAGTGACCCAGGGACCCGAAAAGGAAAAAGTGGGTAAAGATAATGAATGGATGAACAGACGGATGGATGGACTGTACTCATATTGCACATTTCTATTTAAAATTACTCAAAGTGTTTAACTCAATAATAAAACATTGTGTCTGTGTCTGTGAGCCTCTCTTTAACTTGGCAGTCAGTGAGTGACAGACTCGAGTTTGTGGTTACCACGGTGACAACAATGAGCAACTGGTGTCAGCTTTAGTTTATTTACATGTCTCGTACAACTCTCACGTCAAAACATCAGAATTATGTTTAACTTTATTGATTGCAAAGGTTACGTTGGATGACCTTTGAGCAGCTGCTGCGTTGGGAGCCTTTAAAAACGTCTTCAGAATGTTTTCAGTGTTGTGTTTTATTACCTAAAGTTTTATTTATATCTATTCATAGACTTTGTCTCGCTGCGTTACACATGCAGCCACCTTCTGATATTTGCAGAAACAAACCGGCAGAATATTGACACCCTGGCCTACTTGCTTGAGCGTCTGCACCTTGTAGCGACCCAGCTGAACCCTGCAGCGCCGGCTGTTATTACCGCAGTAAATGAAACCAGCGGTGGAACAACAACCTGCGCGCTCGTTCTTCTCTTCTTCTCTCCTGCTGCGGCTCTCATGACACTGAGCGAGGCCAGCGTTGTTTCCATCCAGGGCTGAGAAACGCCTAACTGCACCTTGCCCTGCTTCTCCTTCACAAACTGGAAAATGAAGGCAGGTGGTGCTGAACCTTCCCCACCACCACTGCTGGGCCACACTCACACCATCACCACCAGCCTGCCCGCTTCATTTCAGCTGAGGAACGATGAACATTTAGACGTTTGATTCATTGTGCTACTCGAACACGTCTGAAAACAATGTGGCAGTGATGGTTGTCATGCTCCAAATGAGTCATTACATCCCAGCTGGTGATTAATTAAATAAATTAGATTATACTTTATTCTTTTTATTCTGTGGCATGAACGAGTTCAGCTCCACTGCAGTCTGGTGTAAGTGAGCCGACTTCCTCTCAGGCTGCTTTCACAACCTTCTGCACACATTTGAGTGAGCTCATTATATCTGAGAGCTGATTAATGAGGCCGTATAAATTACTGCTATTGTTACGGGCTAATAAAAAGCTTCTCCTCGCAAGGGAGTGTCCTGAAAATCAAAAGGAGGTATCCCTTATGAAATTCCAAATGTATAAGCCAGCAATCTAATAGGTGTTCTGATCCTGCTGGAAAAACTGCTGAGACAGCATAACCTTTTCTTTGTTGTCATTTGATTTATAATATTATAATTGCTATGATCAAAATAATAATATATCATGCAACGATTAGCACTTACCGTATGTCTTTTGTCTATTTCCGCACAAGATTTTGGCACCACATATGAAATCTGACTGAATTATAGCTGTCTGTGCATTAAAAATACATTTTTTAGGTAATATAAAAGCCATTATTTACAATGTTATTTGTAGAAAATAATTATTATTAGAAAAAAGCACCAGGTGAGTTGAAGTCAGGCAGTAATAAACAAGTCTGTAAGTAATGCTTTCATCATCATGATATCATCCGGCATCCGTAAAGTCAAAATTATTTATAAAGCACATTTAGAAGCAGCAGCTGTTACCAAAGAGCTTAACAATAAAAACTGATGGCAGGAATTTAAAGAAAAAATACTAACACAAATTAATTAAAAGCATCAAAAGAAAAAGATGAAACATAAAATAATAAATACTAAATCAAATCACACTGTGTTAAACATCAGAGAAGACAGATGTGTTTTTTTTTTAATCAGAGATTCAAAAACAGGAAGTGAAGTGGTCTGTCTGATGTTGGGGGCGGTTTGTTCCAAAGTTTAGGGTCCACGACTGAAAAAGCCCGATCTCCTCTGAGCTTCAGTCTGGTTTTTAGATCAGACAAAAGCAGCAGATCAGATGATCTCAGTGCCCGAGAAGGAACATATGGTTGAATAGGTCAGAGAGGTATGAGGGTTCAAGGTCATTAATGCACTTAAAGGTCAAACAGGAGAATTTTAAAATATATTCTGATACGAACAGGGAGCCAGTGAAAGGAGGACAAAACTGGTCAAATATGATCAAACTTGTGAGTTCCTGTTAAGATCCGAGCTGCAGCATTTTGATGAGCTGGAGATGTGAAATGGAGACGTGACTGACCCCAACATAGAGAGTGTGTTACAGTCCAGTCAATGAAGGCATGACTAGTTTTTCAATGTCAGAGCTGGACAACACTGATTAAGATTAGCTATCTGCAAAGAGACATTTCTGCAGAACAGGGTTTATTTTTTATTAAACTTAAAGTCACAGTCTGAGGGGTGCATTCACACCAGCCCTGTTGTCCCAAACTCTAGCCAGTTTGCCTAGGAAGTCTGGTTCATTCGGGGAGGTGTGAACATGCCATTGAACTCTGTCATAGAACAAAAAGGCAAACTCTTGCCCACCTAAAAACCTAACTCTCTGAGTCTGCCCAGTAGAAGAAAACTCGAGCGCGGTTCGGGTACAGTGTGAAACAAACCAGTCCGGACACCGCTCTGCAAGCAGGAAGTGAACTACAACACAGGGCAAGCAAACACACATTTATCTTACTTCATATGGAGCCGTGAGCTCGCCTTGTGTGAAAAACCTCATTCTCCATGACATAGGGGTCGCAACCATTATATGTGAAGGGAACATAGACCCCTACATTCAAAAATAGTTCATTTGGCACCCCCCACACACACACACTTTTACTATAAAACATTAGTTCAGTCGGCACAGTTTTTCTTTCTTCGTTAACAAATCCATTCCACTTGATTACGTAATAGGAGAATACTCAAACCACTAAAACTCCACTCCAGGTTTTCCTGTGTACCTCCATCTCTCCACCAGCAGCAGTGTTTCTGTGCTTCTCCTACTGCTCGGTAGAGGACACTGATAGGTGGAGGAGGTGGAGACAACTCTGTGTTGATCGCTCACCAGTTTAGCGAGCTTAGTGCGGACAGTTGTTGACCAGGGGTGTTGATCATAAACATACTGTACATACATGTTAGGAGGATGTTTGAGAGAAGTGGAGTGCTACGTCTGTAGCATCTTAGCTTAGCAGTAACTGTGACGCTGTAAGACGCTGCAGGTGTAAGAGATGCTGTGTGTTCAGGTGCAGTAAAGTTTAAATGTTTTTAAAACCCCACACCTTATTGTCCTCAAGCTTCATGAGAAACATGCTTTAGATCAGTAGTGTTGAACACAAGTAAAAAATGTCCAGTGGCAATGTTTTTTTAATCCTTTATGAACACAAATAGTGCCGATCTGTAGTGCACTAAAGTTCAAATGTCTTTAAAACAGCTGAGTTTACACAAACTTGGTGAGAAACATGGATTAGAGGGAATTAAAGTTAGGAAATCCAGATGAAATGTTGCTTTTTTGTACATTACAGTACTGTACAATTTTTTCGGACACTGGTGCGCGTGCGTGTACACTTGTGTGCATGCGTGTGCACACACACACACACACACACACACTATAGTGCCCCCCCCCACATTACAGATGCTTCTGACGCCCATGCTCCATGGTCTTCTGCCTCATCTTCCACTTATGCTGAGTCCATTGTTGAAAAATGACAAAATAGAACTCCTAAAACCGCTAAAATTTGACGTCACTCCATTTTTGTTTTTATTTCTAAAAAAGAAGAAGTGTCTTCTTTAGAGGTTTTTGTGTTGTTTCTTTCAGTAGTTCTTGGTGCAGCGCCACCACAGGCGAGTGGGGGAACAGGTTGGTTCGAACAGGTTGGCTCGACTTCACAGTGCAGTGTGAATGCAAACTGCACCAGCTCAAATGTAAACAAAATGTTATGAATATTGGTCCCCAACCGAACCGAGTCTACTGGACTATCAGGTGTGAAAACAACCTAAAAGAGTCATCTCAAGGTCATCTCGGGGGCTAAGATGGGATAGAGGTAGAGCAGCCGTGGTGTCTCTACGCAAGACAACTAATCCCTAATTGCTCCCCAGGTGCTTAAATAGCTGCCCACTGCTCCACCTGGGTGTATCCCAGGTGTGATCGGTTAAATGCAGAGAACTAATTTCATTGTTGTATGGGCATATACAATGATGATAATCTCAGACTTCCCATTTCCTAAAACTATCCTGACATTAGTAACAGACTGCTTCAGATATGACTGGAGAGTCAAGGTTTACAGACTCAAACTGTTTTAAAAAAGTTTTCTGATCATTGAAACTTAAAAAAAATGAATCCATCCATGCCTTAATGTCATCAAGATATTTTAGCAGGCGGTGAATGGAGCAAGAATTTTTAGATTTCAATGGCAGCTAAATCTGACGATTGAAGCTGGGCAACGCTAATTAAAAAATTAGTTCCACAATTTCTAAAACGCTTATTAATTTTTTTAGGTCCACAATTTCAAAAGCACAAATGTCTTATGAAAATTAGGGGAAGCTAATCTAATCCGCTATTTATATATTTCTTATATATTATATATATATATATATATATATATATATATATATATATATATTATATATATATATATATATATATATATATTTATATATATATATATATATATATATATATATATATATATATATATATATATTATATATATATATATATATATATATTTATATATATATTTATATATATATATATATATATATATATATATATATATTTATATATAGCCGGCAGCGTTATCAATATTTGCACTACACTGCCAACTGAAAAGTAACAAAAATGATCCTAAAAGGATGAAATTACAAAAATCAAAGGATTTATTTAATACTTTACGTACATATATTCTATTCGGCCACGAAATTAACAAAAAATAGAATGATCTTTTAATCCCTAAAACCACGTTTAAATCTCAAATACACGGGTGTGTCGCCACCGCATTTATACATAAAAGTAACCCAAATACATGAAACTAACGACTCGCCGTCGAATGGTCGACACAAAACACACAATAAAATCATCCGGCCACGTTAATTTGGCTTGAAACAGCGGGGTTCTCTACGGATTTATCCATTAGTAACCCAGCACTACCAACAGGCAGACACAGAGTTAGCGTCTATAGGTAGTCAACAGATTTAATGAAAAGTAACTAAAATACATAAAAATAACGACTCACCGTCAAATGGTCGACACAAAACACACAATAAAATCCTCCGGCCGCGTTAATTTGGCTTGAAACAGCGGGGTTCTCTACGGATTTATCCAAGTACCCAGCACAAACAGTAGCCACAGAATTAGCCCCCGAGTTCACCTCTGAGTGACCCGGAAGATGTCAAGATGGAATAGTCCATTTTTAGTAGGGGGATAAAGAAATCGACCGTTTTTTTTATTGCGTATTTAATGATCGTTTTCATCGTAACTATAATTATTTTTATGTTAAATGTATATTAACAAGCAGGATCAATGTTAGTTATGTAGGTGACTGCACGGGGCGAGGCGGGGCCGGGGCCACTGCTGAAATGGGACCCCCAGGCATTTACCTACATGGTCTGTTCTCAGCTCTGCCCCCCTTCCCCTCACACCCTTCCTCCTTTCTGCTGTTTACGGTGGGGAAAAAGGTAAAACAAGCAGCATAAGAGCTTGTAAATAAGTTTATTGGTTTTTACTGATAGATAATTAGTTATTAGCGGTACTGCATTTTAAATAAAAATAGCACAAATCCGCTTATGAATTATAAAAGTTAGTCAATTCACAAAAACGCTGACAAAAAGTTTAGGTCCACTGTAAGCGGATTAGCGCTTTAGCGCTACCTAGCGTTCATTTGCCCACCACTGAATCATCAGCATAACAATGAGACCAAAACACATCAGAGGTGGTGCAGAAGTGGATTTATACCTCAGCACACCCTGCATCACTCCACTGTTACGATAAACAATTGTTAAATCTACTTTGGTATGACAAAAGAATGAAATTAAAATAGTTTTACATTAAAATGAGTTATTAACTCTTTGTACAGATTTTTTTTAGATTAAAAACAATTATATGAGTAAATGTATCGTTGGTTTGTCCGTTTTTTTTTCTCCACAAATACTCAGTTTTAGATTAAAAGCTTGAATTTAAAATCCCAACACAGCATTCCCCATTTTCAGTTATAATAGTTCTTGATTCTAAACGTTTTATTCTCCTCATTCCTGTTAGAGTTTATTTTCTAACACGCTGAACTGCACTTGAAATATGTAAGGCACTAAAAACCTCAAATGTCTTTTAATAAATTTGGGTTTTCTTTCATTGTCATGTTTAGTAGGTTTTGTTATGCTTTTATTCAAAATGTCTTACAATGGGAGGCTAAATACGTTGCAAAGGCTCTTTTATTTTTGCTGTTTTACAGAAATGTAAATATTTATTTGATCTAAAACAACTCACAACATTTTCATGTGGCCCAGCACCTGCACCACCCCCTGCCCTGGACAGTCTCTTCATGACTGAGTTTCCAGCCATGGCTGACTGAGACACCGTGCAGAAATGGGGGTTTTCAGGCCTGTCTCTACATGCTGAACACTAATAGAGTTGACATCAAAGATTTCCCTCCTGCTGTGACAGGCGAGTAGATGGATACTCACTCTCTCCCGCTTCATCTTGCCTCTCTGTTCAAAACCCATCACCCTTCTCTCCCTGCTTCCCTGCTATTTCTCTCTTTCCACCTCCCACCGCCGGTGGAGGAGAGCGGGCCGGAGTGTCACCTTGTTCTGCACCCAGAGGCTCCTGGCTAGATGATGATTTATAGCAGAGGAAAGCAGGAGCTCAGAAGATGAAGCTGTTGGATGGCCAGGTTTAAAATCACTTGTGGCAGAGCATGAGAGTGTAGCATGATGAATGAATGTGGTGTGGGTGTGCCAATCAAGATGTTCCACCAACATGAAGCAGGCTTAAGATCCATCAACCAGTGGTGGGGAGAGGGGGTTGTCCTCTCTTTTGTTGTTCTCCAACTTCTATGGATTAAACTGAAAAATGGTTTCACAAAAAAAAGACAAGAATCCTCTCAGGACTGAACATTTTCTGTGTATTTCTATTTAAGGTCCTCTTGAACACCCTTTGAAAAAAAACTGAGCTTCATCCAGAGCCTGAACAAGCAGTACACCGATGTCCCCCATCACTGACAAATCTGAATTGTAAATGTTTGTAGATTTAAAGATGAGTGTTTTTCTGGACTGGAATTGAACAAGGAATGGAAGTAAACATTAATGTTTTGGGGAGCAAGATATTTAAGTGGTAGGACTGAGTTACATTGGGGAGAACAGTTGGTTTGTTTAAATCAAAAAAGGCGTTCAATACAGAACAACTGGACTTTATTTGTAACAGAAGTTGGTTTGTTTGTTTGTTTGTTTGTTTGTCCACGGTGGTTCGGAGTGACAGATCCCGGCGAGTGGAGGGAAACATTTTATACACCACCAGGTGCAGTGGTGGAGCCAGTGGATGGCCAATGGTGGGTTTAGCCACAATAGATTAATCTTCAGTAACCCCAATCATTTGATTAACCAAGTTATTATATTGTTTAAAAATATAATTTTCTCAAATAATTGGGGTGGTGTGGCAACTCAATATTTGATTGGGGCCATTTTAACACATAGGCTAGTGCACACACCAAAATGGAAATCACTTCCTCATTCATTTATAAATATTTGTATTTCCAATTCCCCGTTTTCGCTACACATTGGAGGACGATATTGACCAAGTTCAAGTTCAAGTTGTTTATTTGTCACGTGCAAGTGAACTCAAGGTTAACAGTACAATGAAATGCTTAGGATGAGAAGAACCAATTTGACTCACTAAAAATCAAATAACAAACAAACAAACAAATACTAAATCATGCAATAAGGGTACAAAATAAACTACCCCAAAGTGAAAAAGAAATATAATATTCACAAGGTTCTAAAAAGAGATAGTTATCTACAAAATGGGGGAGGATTTTAACAGTGCAAACAGGATGAATTTGTATGAATACGTATTGCACAAGTAGTATAAGCTTAAATACACATATTATATATTGCACATAACTAACATAAAATACACAGGTTGTGTGACATGTTATTACACAAGTAGTGAGTAGCATTGAGATTAATTATGATGGTAAGGTAGATACACAGATACTGTATCATACTGTATCAAACATGATACAGCCACATAGTGCAGCAACAATAAACATATTAGCTGTCACAAGCTAATCAAAGTCAAAGTCAAAGTCAACTTTATTGTCAGAACTGCAATATGTACAGGACATACACAGGATTAAATTGCGTTTCTCATACTGGATGTCACAGATGTGGCTTGGTGCAATTTTATTGCCAGTTGATCAGTGTAATTTATCAAGAGTTCAGTAATCTGACAGTTTGTGGATAATAGCTGTGCTTTAATCTTTTTGTATGTGATGGCAGACTCCTGTATCAACTGCCTGAGGGTAGTAGATGGAAGAGTCCTTCCTTGCTATTTTCCAGAAACACAACATACACTTTCACTTCCACGCTGACAAGGGCGGAGTGGCCATCGGGAGATTCGGGAGTTTTCCCGATGGGCCGCGTCATGAATGGGCTGATAGGCGCACGGGGAAAATGATGACGGTTGAATGAATCTGCTCAAAATCGACTTGTCCCTGACTTTAGGCTGCAGGCTCTTAAAGGGAGGGAGTGCTGATCACTTTAAGAGACTGCAGCCTGCAGCCTCTTAAAGCGCTGATCCCTTTAAGAGACTGCGCCGCACTGGGCTGGCAGCTTGGGAGCTACCATTTGATAAAAAAACACCCCTGAAAGTTCACCGTTGGTTGAGTCCAACCCAGCAGCGAAGCACGTATTTTCCAAAACATCAGGTGATGGAGCAGCGCGGAGTCCAAACTGCTAATTAGCAATAAAAATGGATAGGAAGAGGCCAGGTGGAGCTGAAAAAGTCAGGTTGAAGAAAAGAAAGGCGTTACAGGAGGAAGCTGCCAAATGTGCAAAGCTTACAGACATTTTTTCAAAGAAACAGACAGAAGAAGCAACAGGTAATGATATGAATTAAAAACTAGCATAATAAATTAAGCCAATGTCACAACGTTGTGTCACTAAACATGCATTAAAGTCAAGTGGGACCTAAACGGACATAGCCTAATTAGAAATAAAAGCAGAAATATATAAATTGACCAATAAATAAATAAACGTCAAAGGACAATTTAAATTAAAAGAGAACTTTATTTCATGTTTAAAAAAATTAATTGGCCATCATGGGTTTTTTTCCAGCTTAGTTCCAACAAATTATATATTTTAATTCATAATTTTACATTTTACTGTGCTTAAAATACCGGTAGGCCTATATATTTTTTTGTTTTTACTTTTACTCTTGTGTTATGTAATTAAATTTAATTATGTTTTTTTTTTTTTTTCCACACAAGTCCTTATTTACGTAATGAGGCAGAAATGCATGAGGTGAAGTGAAAACAGGAGACAGAAAAATGTTAAAGCAACACACAAATACAAATAAACTCATGCATATGCATACATATTGCAGCCAATGCCAAACTTGTCTCTGATTTTGTTTGTCTTGACCCTAAAAACTTTTCAGAGGTAAGACTTAAAGGTATTGTGACATGATGTTGGAAATTTGCATATTTGTCACAACATATATATCTTATATCATTCAGCTCTGTTCGTTTTTGCAAAATAAATTATAAATATATTAAAATTTCATTCCAAGTTATGGTAGTTTTTTCTCTGGGACACGCCCCTAAAAATCAGCGCACTTCCGCAAAACGTCATCGTGACGTGCCCGTGGGTAGCCGCTGCTCAACGCGCATGTAAATAATAATGGCGGAGCATGTCGAACAAACACAACCTATTGTTAGTACATGAATGTATTAAAGCAATCGAAGGGTTATTATTCATCCTATACAGTTATTGGACACTCGATCAATTGAAAAGTGATTTAGACACAGTTTATTTCATACACAGTAGCTAAGTGAGGATAGCTTTGTGATGTGGCTTCTTTGTTCTTGGGCTAAGCTAACAGAGTCCCGATCGCGTCTGAGATCTATCATTTTAAGACAGTAAATCATCCAAAACTCTCATTAATAAACCCTCCCTGAATAAAAAAACTTACTGATGTTACTTGATCGCGCAGACATAATTTAAAAATACATAAATAGCAACGTGTGTTTGGTCCTGATTTTATGTCGGCTATTTTTTTTAGCATCGCACATGAAGAATCCTCCATGATAATTGGCTTTATACACTCACAGTATATAAAGTAAAACAACATGAGCTCACGTTAAATAAATAGTTTATCATCTAAAACAGTACACACCTCCGATTATGTGTACACAAATACTTACTCATTTCCTGGACAATTTTCCGACGGTAGCTTCCCTGCGTTGTTTTGACGTGGTAGCTCCTGTGGCACTTTCTTCTGTAGATTTTCTTTAAAAATTTGTAGGAATAGCATCCGGTTTTAAAAGTCTTCTACATCTTACTGGTAATCCTAAAGATTCTTTTATACCAGGTCTTTCCTGAAAACAATTGGCAGTAAAATGGTCACTGCAGACATACGACTCTTTAGTAGAAACCCACCGGTCCCTCGTTCTCTGTACTTGTCTTGTCCATTCTTGTCGAAGTTTCTCATCTTTTAGGAAATTTGTGAAGGCTCACTCACTGTTGACATTAGAACACCCAAATGCGCTACAACGTGACGACATTTTTCAAGTTACACAAAAAAATGAGGCGATCTTTCATAAAAAGAATCTGTATGGAAAGCAGTTAACACACCAGACAAACAGGCAAGGCTCTGCCTTATGCCCACATGCACGTCACAATGACATTTTGCGGAAGTGTGCTGATTTTTAGGGCCGTGTCCAAGAGAAAAAACGACCATAACTTGGAATGAAATTTTATTATATTTATAATTTATTTTGCAAAAACAAACAGAGCTGAATGATATAAGATATATATGTTGTGACAAATATGCAAATTTCCAACATCATGTCACAATACCTTTTAAAGGACTCAAGAGCTCAGCACTTCTAGAAATAAGCAAAAATCTGCTTGGATTTGATAAGAGAGCCACACTGTGAGTACTTTTACACACAGAGCTGTCCAGTCTAGCATCCCAGTGGGATAGGCTCAAAAAGTCCCCTCTGGAAGAGTCCACTGTCAGGATAGGTACTGAGATGGAACAGGGTGGCCAGGAGGGCTCAGTTGAACCAGAGATTGAACTTGAAAGCAGGGCTTGTTCTTCTTGCAGAAACTGTGTTATCTGTGTTTACCTTATATTGACACAGTATAACCTTTTCACAGATGCCTACCCAGTTATAGGGCTGGCATACAAATATTTGTTGACCCTTTCATTGTCTCAGGTTGCATGTGAAAGAAGCTTCTCTCTCAAGTTCATCAAGAATAGACTACGAAGCACACTTAACCAGGAGCATTTGGAGGCATTTATGCTGATGTCCACAGAGAAAGAACTTCTTATGTCCATTGACAATGACAAAGTAACAAATATGGTGGCAGAAACTAGTGCACTTCTTAGGTGCTTACTGATGCTGTAGATCACATGTCAAACTCGAGGCCCATGGGCCAAATCTGGTCTCATTGACATTTTATCTGGCCTCAAATTTAATATTTTGAATGTAAAATAGTTTTATGGTTTATCTTTTTGTCACTGTATTTAGTGCAAACTTCTCATGACAGCTGGCCAACGTTCAAGCCAACAAAATTACGTTTTGAGTTTTTCAGTAATCTTTGAGTCTGATATGGAAAAAGCAACAAATAATTGACTTATCTTTTTCTGTTTTTTAAGTCAACTAATTTAGTTTTTTCCCCACCTGATTTGATGAATTGTAACAAAATGTAACAAAAAAATTATAACTAAAAAAAAGTTGTTGATCAAAAGTCAAAGTCAAAGTCAACTTTATTGTCAGAACTGCAATATGTACAGGACATACACAGGATTGAAATTGCGTTTCTCTCAGTCCCTCGGTGCAACAGTAACCATTTAAACACTAAAACACTGAAACATTTAATAAACATAAGCATAAAATAGTAAAAGTGTAACACTGTCCTGAGTTTTTGCATAGTAGTATAAAAGTATGAAAATTTACACCAACACTAAAACACTAAACATTTAATGAACATAAGCATAAAATGAAATAATAAAAGTGTAATACTGTCCTGAGTTTTTGCATAGTAGTATAAAAAGTATAAAAAGTATATCTATAAAATAAACTGAAGGTTCTAGCATTGACATTTGCAAAGAGTGGCAAAGCAGCATATGAGTTAATGTACACAGTATATGTATGAGGTAGTTGATGTTGGTATAGAGGCAAAGTGGCATATGCAGTAAGGCACATAAGGCACATTGGGCATCCTTAAATAAGGCTAGTCAGAGAATACTGTATATGTATCAGCAGTAGTGTAGATATAAAAGTAGTGTAAATGTAAACAGTAGTAATAAATGTAAACAGTAGTAATAAATGTAAATTGATTGTATTATAATTAATATAATGTAATTAATATAATATAATTATAATTATAATTATTATAATGATTGTATTATAATTAAAAAAATATTATATGCTACATTTTTGCCTAATATTTTTAAAATGTGAAAAAATGGGCCACTCTTGGCTAGGGCTGAACGATTTTGGAAAATAATCTAATTGCGATTTTTTTTTTCTATAAATTGTGATTGCGATTTAAAATGCGATTATTTTTACTGGTTCTGTATTGATTCATATCACTAATGACACAACTGTTTTTTTTATCAGATAATTACAGCAAAACCCCTACTTACGTACGAGTTTGGGACATAAGAACTGTTCGCAGCTCGATTCTGCCGTAGCTAGGGGGTGAAAATAGCGTCCCGTTCGTAGGTCCTTATTCCGTTCGTAGCTCGCGGAAATACCGCTAACGGACCGCCGCGCACACATTTAAGCATGTACAGTAGTGTACTGTAATGTTAAACATTGCTATTCACATTTACAGAATAAATAAAAATATAATTTCTTACTTTGAGATGGTCAAAGCCGACATCTTAGGTTGCCATGTGTTGTTGTTGTTGTCGGGCCGAGCAGCGCGGCGGGCGACCCACGGCAGCTGCTCGAGGCCTGTGTTAGCTTCTGCTAGCCAGGCCATGAGCTGGTGTTGGAGCGGCGGTGCGGCGATCAATCTGCAGCTGCTGCTCCAGCCTGAGACGTCCACAGAGCTCACAGAGACGTTTCCAGCTAGTAATTAATCCATATGAAGCCATCCTGGTCACCAGTCTTCAAAGGCCGGCTCCCTGCAGCCGAAACTGACCTAAGATGGCGTCCGGTGTTCTGCTGTAACTAGTGACCCTGTAAACTGGAGACTTTCAAAGCAGCCTAAGATGGCCTCCGGTGTTCTGCCTTAACTTGTGACCGTGAAAACTGGAGACCTTCTTCCTGTTATGACCGGAAGGTGCACAATTATTGCGCAATCATGACAAAAATGATCAGAAATGATCATTTTTATCATAATTATTATTTATAAAGCCTTTAAAACAACCACAGCTGCAACAAAGTGCTGTACACATGAAATTAAGAACATTTAAACACAAAAAAAAAAAATAATAATTTTTTAAATAAAGGTTGAATGAATGAATGAATGAATGTCATATTTTTATTAAATATGATAGGTCCCGTTGTTCGTAGGTCGATGGAGTCGTAGGTAGGGGGTCACCTGTAATGCGCTTTTTCACGCAGAACGTTAGCTTGCTGAGCTAGCTGCTAACCGGGCACCGTCAAAACGGACCCGGTCACATGACCAGCTCGCACTCTGTTTATCTCCCGCGGTCTCTGTGTTTCAGCCTCTAAGATCAGATGCACGTTTACATGGGCTAACTTACCTGAATTTATAACTTTTATGACTTCTGTCGAGCCTGAAGCAACTGTGTTGGAGCGCACGGTCTCCTCCTCCCTGCTCTGCTCTGTTTTGCTCCGCTCAGAGCTGCGCGCGGCCGCGCGACAAGAGCGGCTCACTCCCAAGTCATGTGACCAGTCAAATCGCAGCCCGTGCGATTAGTGAATCGCGTTTTAACATATCGCGAGATAATCGCAAATGCGATTAATCGTGCAGCCCTACTCTTAGCCATTAAACTCCCAGGCTGAAAAGTTGTCCCACTCCGCCCCTGCTGCCAAGCCTAGCCTTTTTCTCATGGACTCTGTAAGTTTAAGCTGCCACGCCAGCTCTTTGATTTATTATTATTATTAGAGTATTTATTTTGTACCTTTCTGAGTCCCTGCCTGCACAATTGGGTTCGTACCTGCCTCCAGAGTAAATCCTGACAGTACGATGCGACCAGACAATTAGAACCCAACAGCAGGGGTCTCCTCAGAAGTTACTCACCTCCTTTTTCGAGCCCTAGATGGGGGAACCCGTGATCCGTTGCGGCGGGTTCCGCATGGAACCCACTCGAACTTGAGATTGCTGTAGTCAGACGATGGAAATCCTGTCCTCTCTTCTTCTGGTGTTGGAGGAAAAATGGAGGGTCCAGCTCCAAAAAGACCGCCTGACGTCCTTCTCCAGTTCGTCTCTCTCTCCAGCCCCACTCGTAGTTTCCGGATGGACATTTGGAGAAGACGAGGATGAACTTTGTTTTCTTCCTGTTCCCCAGTCTCACCGCCGCCATCGGAGTGGCGGGAAAAGGACCCGGAAGTGGTCTACCATGCCTCCGTCCCGACCAGCTGTTCCTACTCGGTCCGGCGAGACTGAGTCCCCCACGTTCAGTTCCCGTGTCTCCGTGGGGGCGGGTCCCGCAGCTTCACACACACACACACACACATATATATATATATATATATATATATATATAAATACATATATATATATATAAATATATATATATATATATATATATAT
>JBBPBX010024251.1:20370-39825 GCA_038048925.1 Garcialebias charrua | reverse complement strand
CAGGCTTACTAATAATAAAGTTATGAACAAATATGGCTGACTTGTCATTTGGGGAGCCATGCTTGAACCGTGTCGCTTCCCTCTGCTGCTGAGAAACTCTGACACCTCCTCAGCTGGTGACGCTCTGGACCCTCGTCACCCAAAGCACGCATGCGACAGAGTATAAACTCAAAGCGAGAGCGTTACCTGCCCATCTTCCTCTTTAACAAATTTTGTTTGTTTGTCAAAGCACAATTTTTTTTTTAATACTGTACAGAAGCAATGTTTAATAAATGTTAGGACTCTATTCTTTGCCAACAAGTCCTCCGCTCTGGACGCATTTCACCCACAGCACGCATGCGACAGAGTATAAACTCAAAGCGAGAGCGTTACCTGCCCATCTTCCTCTTTAACAAATTTTGTTTGTTTGTCAAAGCACAATTTTTTTTTAAATACAGAAGCAATGTTTAATAAATGTTAGGACTCTATTCTTTGCCAACAAGTCCTCCGCTCTGGACGCATTTCACCCACAGCACGCATGCAACAAAGAGTATAAACTCAAAGCGAGAGCAACACCTGCCCCCTCTTTCTTCTTTCACGTTGACAAAACTTTTTAGTTTTATCGACTGTCAAAGCACAATTTTGATGTTTTTTTTTTATTTGTTGTAAAAACAGATGATTAACAAATGTTAGGACTCTATTCTTTGCTAAGAAAATATATTTTATATAATTAAACAACTTGTTAGGTTCTTCTGTTGTGAGTGCGTTCCCCTAGAAAGGTGCGCAAAATGTTTACTTCTTCCCGGAGAGGGGTGTTACAGAAAATAATTGAGAAGCACTGGGTTAAAGGAACTGCTTGCAGAGCTCAGAGATAGGACTGTTTTAAGACACAGGTCTAGAGAAGGTTACACTTTTTTTTTCTGTACTGAAGGATCTGAAGGTGGCCCCCTGAAGGTGAACTCTCAGTGGCAATTTTAGCCTCTTTTTGAGGGTGCTGAAAATTTAAGAAACCATTAGGATTTTGTAAGGAAGCTTAGTTCTCAACTCTTAGATTCACCAAAATATTTGATAAATTTGAAATAAATATGGAATAAATGATGACACACGAGCCAGTAAAATCTATGTTTTTTTCTGCACGAGTCTGACCCTCAACGCCACCTGTCAATCAGTCCAGTACGCTCATCAGCAACTGACCAATTGGCCAACTCAATTTGTCCCAAAGATAAACACCCCTTACCTGCAGGAGCTGCATCCACATTTCCTCTGACATCATTTTCAGGGTTTTGCATTACAAATACTTTGCAGCCAGAGGTTAATAGTTAAATTAAAGTATTAATGAGCATGCATCAGTGTATAGTTAAATTAAAGGTTAAAGCTAGTTGTGCTTTGCTCTGTGTTTTTATGTAGGTATATATCGCAGCTTCCGGTTGTACAAGTTTTGTCTTTATTTGCTATGATCCTTTAAAATACCTTTTGTGGCTGAGCTCCTTGTTTACGGTCATACCACCCTGAACACGCCCAATTTCGTCTGAGTTTCGAAGTTAAGGAGGGTCGGGCCTCGTTAGTACTTGGATGGGAGACCACCTGGGAATACCAGGTGCCATAAACTTTTGCACTTCTCAGAAACCACATCCTTGTTCAGGACAATAGCCATTGTCAGTACTGGAGGCTAAGCATGCTAAAGGTCAGGTCCTAGAATTGTAGTGAACTCTGAGTCTCGGATGGAAAAAGTTTGGCAGAACCAGGAACTGGTCTCCACACTGAACACTCAACGAAAAGGTTTTAGCGTGGAGGTCAAGACGTTGATGGTGATTATGACTTGAGCTTCAGAGATCTTCCAAGGAGAACCAGAACTGCAGGTCTTCACCAATCTGGAATTTGTATCAGAGTCGCTTGATAGAAGCCTCAGAGTAAAACTCTTGAAAGTCCACTTGAAGGACTCTCGGAGTGTAAAGAATAAGATTCTATCATCTGATGAAACTAAGACTGAACAGCTCTCAGAAATTTAAAGTATGAAGAAAACCAGGAACTGCTCATCACCTGCTCAACACCATCCCCACAATGAAGCATAGTGATGAATATACAATGAGAACAACGTGAAAAGCCCTGGAAGGACTGAATACCGGTATTCATGTTTCTGTTCAGTTCAGGCTATCCACAAATGCTGACTCGCCATTGAATTTAGTGTAAAAGCAATAAACAGGTCTACGTTAATTACTAATGGACTTCATTAACTCAAAATGTGTGAGGATGGATAGTACTTTACCAGGTCTAAGGCTACGTTCATACCACAGACCCACATCAGATTTTTTTGCCCCCATGTGACCCACATCGGATATTTTCATGACAGTTTAAACGTGACAAATCAAATTTGATTTTTTGTTTGTTTTCAACTTCAACACAGGTCTTCTTCATATGTGGTACTGAATCAGATCAATATCTGATGTTTTTCCAGGATGAGCGGACCTATCCCATGTATTAATAACATAATAAGCTTAGAAGATTGCAGCGTTCCCTAGAGCTGCAGCTTCACAGGCTCCCGGTGCGATCCCAGTTTTTAGGAGTTCTGAAATTGTCTCAGTGCCTGACTCCGCATGATTTATGCGTGTGAATTATAGCATAACCAAGCTGATGAGAATAAGAGCAGATTGGCCACGAAATATAGCAGAAATCAGCAACAAACTCAATCAATGCTCGGCAGAAAATTAATTTGTAATAAATATGGAATAAATGATTTAAGAAACCAAATTTTATATCATTAAACAACTTGTTAGGTTCTTCTGTTGTGAGTGCATTCTCCTATAAGTCTAGAAGCTGCAGGAGAGGCTCTCCAACGGGCTGAGGAGGAGACGCTGCTCCCGACTTAAAAGCTGGGAAGTTCTCAATACCATCTCTCTTTATGTCGAACATCCGCTCGTTTGACAACAAAATGGATTTGCATTGGATGAGAGCGAGTGCCTCAGAGATGAGAAAATGTACAGTGCTTTGCCTCATGGAATCATGGCTCAACAATGACATGTCGGATTCAGCCTTCTAACTGTATGACACTTATTTTTGTGCAGACCGCTGCAGCGAGCTAACGGGGAAATCGAGGGGAGGTGGAGTGTGCATTTACGTGAGTAAAAATTGGTGCACAAACTGTATGTATGGTAAACCATCATTGCTCCAAGGCTTTGGAGCAGCTAACAGTGAAATGTCGACCACATTATCTACCCTGCGCATTCACAGTCATGCTCATAACAGTTGTATACATAGCCCCGGATGCTAATGCTAATGACGCTCTGCGGGAACTTCATGATCTTTTCAGCTTACTGCAGAGCAAACACCCTAAGGCTCTTTATGTAGTGGCTGGAGACTTTAGTCACGTGAATTTAAAAGACTGCCTCCCAAGACCTGGAACAATACACATCCTCAGTTCTGGGGTACATTAGTAAATGTGGTGATGACATCACCACCAGACATGTTAAGAGCTACCCGAACAGGAAGCCTTTGTTGAATGCAGAGGTTTGCACCCTGCTGGAAGCCAGGAACACTGCTTTCAGATCTGGAAACTCATAGGAGCTGAGAAGGACAAGGAAAGAGCTGGTTGCTGGTATTAAGAGGGCCATGGCCACATATGCACAAAGGATCCAGGGTCAATTCGCCTCACAAGACCCACGGAGCATGTGGAGGGGCATTGTGCATAACAGATTATAAAAGAAGTGAACAATGCCCTAAAGACCCATCACTGCTTGATGCCCTCAACAAGTTCTACGCATGCTTTGAAGAGCTGAACGGACCACCTAGCATCAGCCTCACCTCAACACCGGACGAAGAGCTTCTCAGTGTGACCTCAGCTGAAGTGAAGAGTACTTTCAAGAGGATTAACCCTCACAAAGCAACCGGCCTAGACAACATCCCCGGGAAAGTGTTGAAAGACTGTGCCGATCAACTCTGCGAGGTGCTGACCGACATCTTTAACTCCTCACTTGCCCTGGAGACAGTTCCCACCTGCCTGAAAACAACCACCATCATCCAAGTCCCAAAGAGCTCTACAGTGACTGGTCTGAATGACTATCGGCCAGTGGCCCTCACCCCGATAGTCGGTAAATGCTTCCAAAAACTGGTCATGAACCACATCAAAACAACAATCAACATCAATGAGGACCCTCATCAGTATGCATACAGTGAGAATCGATCTACATAGGATGCCATCTACTCTGTGGTCCATACTGCCCTTTCCCACATGGAGCAGAAGGACTCGTACATCTGTATGCTCTTTGTAGACTTCACGTATGCCTTAAACAACATGATCCCTCAAACCCTGATGGACAAACTATTCACACTAGGACTGGGCACCTCCATTTGTAACTGGGTACTAGACTTCTTAAACAAACCACAGTCAGTGAGGATTCACAACTTCTCCTCCTCCACCATAACCATCAGCACTGTATCCCCTTAGGGATGTGTGCCGAGCCCTCTCCTGTTCACTCTGCTCACGTATGACTGTGCACCTACCCATCCACGCTGTCATATTGTAAAGTTTGCAGATGATACAGTTGTGGTGGGATGCATCACAAACAATGATGAGTCCAGCTACAGGCAGGAGGTAGAACACCCGGAGAGCTGGTGCAAAGAGAATAACCTTCACATCAATGTGAAGAAGACAAATGAGTTGGTCGTGGACTTCAGAAGGAACAAAACCACCTCCTCCCCCCATCCAACATAGGAGGATTTGCAGTGGAAGTGGTCTCTAGCTAAAAGTAATTGGATGTGCAGCTGAATGATAACTTCAGTTGGAGCAACAACACCACCAGTCTGATCAAGAAAGCTCATCAGAGACTCTACTTCCTCAGACGGCTGAGACGAGCTGGTCTGGGAAGCTCAGTCCTCACCTCCTTCTACAGGTGTGCAGTGGAGAGCATCCTGTGCTCCAGCATCAACGTGTGGCATGGAGGCTGCACAGTTGCAGAGAGGAAAGCTCTGCAGAGAGTGGTGAAGGCTGCACAGAAGTCTGTTGGAGTCAGTCTCCCCACCATCACAGATATTTACACCTCTACATGCAAGAAGAGAGCCACCTGCATCATGAAGGACCCCACTCACCCAGCACACACACTTTTTGTCCCTATTCGATCTACATAGGATGCCATCTGAAAAAATGCAACTGAGACACACCTTTGCTATAATTTTCAGCAAACAAACAATTGTTTTCAAGTGTTAATCTTATTAAAGTCCTCCCGTTGCGCGCTCCTGTGGCCGCCATTTGGCAGCCAATCCATTTTTGGGAAAACACCGGCCCACATTTCCGGGTTGTCAGCGGTGACGCATAATAGATGCGACTTATACAGCGGTGCAACATTTACGGCAGAAAATATGGTACTTTCTTAACAGAGCATCTCTCTGTCAGACTGCAGGCTTCCTTGTGGTTCCTAGAGTTTCCAGCAGCAGAATGGGAAGAAGATCTTTCAGTTGTCAGGCTCCTCTCTTGTGGAAACAACTTCCAGTCTCTGTCCATGAGGCTGACACATTGTCCAGTTTGAAGACTGGGCTCAAGACTTTCCTCTTTGATAAATCCTTTAGTTAGGTTTGGATTGTTATGCTGCTATAGGCTTAGACTACTAGAGGACAAACTGACCTCATTTCATCAAATGAATACCGGTAGTTTGTATTTGTAATCAGAATCAGCTTTATTATCATTGCACCGAGATACAAAGAGAATATGTCCGTACAGCTGTCCGAAAGATAATTATTTTTATCCTAACATTTTTTTTATTTTTACCTTTCCTAGTGAGGACCTGCTCGCCTTATTCTGGACCTGACATTCTGTGTCTGCTCCTCTCAAACCCAGATGATCGAAGCAGATGGTCACTTGTCCTAAGCCTGGTTCTGCTGGAGGTTTCTTCCTGTTATGAGGGACTTTTTCCTTTCCACTGTTGCCTTTGTGCTTGCTCTGGATGGGAGACTGTGACCAAATAAAGACGAAACATGTCTTCTGGCTATGCTCCCCTATCTTACTAATTGAATTTTTATGTTTATGAATGTTTCTGTTCAGTGCCCTGAGATGAACTTCTGTTGTGACTTGGCGCTGTAGAAATAAACTGAATTGAATTGAATGTCTGCTCCTTTTTGTTGTTAACCTGCTTCATTATGAAAACAGTAACAAGTTTCTGGGCTTGTCTTTTCTGAGTTTATATGTTAAGTATTGGTAATTGAATATTAGTANCAGAGGGAAGCTAGTCCAAACTAGGCCATTGGAAGCCGTTGTACTATCCTGCTCCATCTGGGAACGCTGCTCTGATGGCGTTCACCACACAAGACGGCAGAGGCTTGCGGATGTGGCGCCCAATGATGCCATGGCTCCAACAATAACACTAATAACATTGTCAACAATGTCACTTTAATTTTTTAGAGTTCGGTGTACTTGATGTTTATTTTAGTTACTAAGGAACGTTCTGATGACTTTTTCTAAATGTAATTTTGTGCAGTAAACAATTTGTCCTACTCAACGTGTTCTTTATTTATATGTGATGCCTTGAAACAAAAGTCTATAATTATGATATTGTAGAAAATATATGTTCTTACTCATTTAACTGCAGACGTATTGGCCCATGCTGCTCTCTAAATGTGTGATAGGCCAGCCTTAGTACATAGGGGTTCAAACAGCAGCCTGCAAATCCAGGATGGCCAGTGACACAGAGGATGTGAGGTGCTGGGGGATTCAGACTCTGCAACAGCTGCTTGAAAGGTTCCAGTTCCTGACAGCACACACTTTGGATGACTTGGTCCATTGGTACACAGTGTCCACACTGACACCTGAGTATGCATTACATAATGAGGAGAAAAAGTAATGAAAATTATGGTGTGATCTTGAGAGATTTTTTACACACATTTAAATAAAATTAGGTTTATTTGTATTTAAATGCAGCAATAATATTAGACATGGGATTTGCAATGTTCATAAATTGCAAAAGTCCCAAATTGGATCAGAAAAAAATGTTTAGGGAGCTAAACATTAGGCTAATGTAGTTAAATCCATCAGTGGTGTAATTAATGCTGTATCTGTATATTTAGGCTATATATAAATATAAACCATTTTTAGCTTTAGGTAGTATATATCTAGAAGTTATTTGGCTAGATATTTGATGTAATAGAGATGACATATTTTTGTCAAAACAACTTCACATTAAAAAAATTCTTACCAGTTAGCATTTAAAAGTCTGCATTTTCATGTTCCCACGTTTCAATAGCTCTTCTTTCACCATTTAGATTAGCTCTGTTACTTCTGTTTTCACTTCTAGCTGCTGGCTCAAAACTATAAGGCTGTGGACCTTCAGTATTGATCCTGTATTCGATCTCATATTCAGGATCTGTCGCCTCCTGGTGCGATCCCATATCTTTCTTAGCTAAAGCACCAACGTTCCCCTCCCGTGATGTCACTTCCGGTTTCCCGCTGAGGGCGCTATTTTTAGACGGTAGCGAGGGAAGACAAAAAAAGGTAGTAGTAGCACATTTTATTTTGAGATATGAAACGTATTTTTGATGAAAATTGGAGTTTTAGACATGTTAGGTTGAAAAGGCAACTACATGTGTTTAAAGTGAAAGATACACTTTAAAGTCGACCGCTGAACAAAATGAATCGAAGTGGTGAGAAAACATGTTTATTTTAATTGAAACAGTAAAAACTGTAGCTTACATGCATTTGTAAAGTAAATAAAGTGCACCAAGTGCCTGCTCTGAATAGTTTTAAACCTTTTTAACCTTGACACTTAACATCTGAAGGAATCAATGCTTGGTAAGTGAACAGTAATATGACTTCTCAAAAACAGTCTATAATTCAAGTAATGAAGAACATTTAACTTCAAATACACCCATCTTAGCAGAGCAGCTTAAGGCCTGTAGATAGACCCTGACTAATAAGTGAACTCTAAACAGAAAGTTACTCTACAGACCAAGTGAGCTACTTTCTCCTCAGATTTCTGTTTAGAAATAGAATCTACAGCAACACTAGTGGCTGGATGACCTAATCACTCCCGGCGAAGCAAGCAGTGAGTGAGCAGCAGTGATGGCATAGTTACATTGAAAAAGTAACTTACCGGTAAGAAAGTTCATTCTCAATAGTCCAGGTATCAAATCCGCAAATAACTTACCGGTAGTTAAGTTACTGATTAGTCCTTGGGAAAAGTAACTTAGTTAAGTTACTGATTACTTGATTTGGAAAGTAACTAAGTTAGATTACTAAGTTACTTTATTAGTTACTTTCAGCAGCCGCTGACAAGAACCCTCTGTCACAATACATAAAAAATTTAAATGTTTTAATAAAATAATTACTAATAAATATTCAAAAAACAAAATACAGTAGTCTTTCTTGACTTCATTAAACATAAATACTTGTTTTTATAAAACCTAAAATAGTCTGAGTTCATTAAACATAAATACTTTTTATAAAAAATAAGGTAGTATTTCTTGATTTCAATATCATAAATGAAGGTTGAATGAATAAAGAAATACTTGCTTTATATAAAAAATAGTGTCTTTCTTGACTTCACTAAACAAATAATATTTTTACAAAAAAGACTTATAAAATGTTTATTTTGAAAATGTGTCAAGTAAACAATACGTTTGTATGAAAATAAATAAAAGCATGAGCCACTGGCCAAAAGGATGGCCCAGCACAGAAGATCAACATCATCAGGTCAGGACTCTGCAGTCACTCATCTCCAGGCCAGCGGTCACTCTTTCAGGGATGAAGATGTTCACATCCTTGATAGAGAGGAACAATGGCTGTGTCTCAATTCATGGGCTGGGTCCTCATGAGTGCGCATTTGTCGGCCGCATACGTCATTGCCCCGCGCGGAGGACTGTCCCAATAGCCTATATGCCACGGGGGGGCGTGACGTACTTCCGGCAAAATGCAACACCTACCCGCCACTTCCGGTTCCCATCCACCTCCGTTGTTGTTAGCGTTAGCTCCTAGTAGCAAACCATGACAACGAGCCGAAACGGGAAGCGGCCGCGCGCTACCGGCACTACACGTGAGTACCGTTGTGTCCGCCCACCGGTGGGAACAGCTGTTCCGCGGGGGGGTTTCGGCGAACATTTATCGCGGCTATCCGTAGGGGGAACGTCGCCATTATTTTATATGGTTTTATATGTGTATAGAGTTGTTATTGGTGTGTATGCTGATGTTTTATTAATTGTATTTAGTCACTTATGTTCGTGTCTTTCCCGCTAACCGGAAGTGCGCCGACTGTGTAATGACTGCGGAGGTGCTGGAACGGAAGTCCGTGGCATATAGGCTATTCGAAGACTCCTCCTCATGCGGCCGAGGAATGCGGCCTACTTCCTGCCGAAATCGAAGGATGCATTCGTGAATCCTTCAAGACGGAGGCTATCCCAGAATTCATAGCGCCAGCAGAGATTTCGCGGGGGGGGACTTTCTGCGTGCAGGGTCGGGGCTGCTGCGTGTTGTTGAGTCATCAGCTCGTTCTGACAACAACCTCAGCGCGAATATTCATTCAACCTTTATTTAGTCATCTCAAACAACCTCAGCTCGAATATATCTCATTAAAATTTTACTACAGAAATGACTAAAAAAAATGTGTTAGCTGAATATACAGTACATTAGTGTTTCTGAGTTTACTGTTTTTGAAGAACTGATTACAAATCAGATTATTTTACACGTGCGTAGCAAGGATTTTCTGAGGGGCAATCTTTTAAAACCCAGAGTGGACCTACAAAATGCAAGTTGTCCAGTAGCACAGTTGGTTAATCAACTTGCGATTGGTGCAGAGATACTTTTCTCGAAGCTGGTTCGAATCTCACTCGGTACGGTTAAAACTTATTTTACGTTTGTCTTTTATTGGATTAAAAAAAAAGGAGTTTCACAAACTCCTTCCTTTTAATCTCAGTCCTCATTTTTTTATCCAATAAAAGACAAACGTAAAATAAGTTTTAACCGTACCGAGTGAGATTCGAACCAGCTTCGAGAAAAGTATCTCTGCACCAATCGCAAGTTGATTAACCAACTGTGCTACTGGACAACTTGCATTTTGTAGGTCCACTCTGGGTTTTAACAGATCGCCCTTTATAAGCTGATTTATAATCAGTCCTTAACAAACAGTAAACTCAGAAACACTAATATATATACATGTATTCAGCTAACTAATATATTTTAGCGGCGTCCCTTCTCTTTCCACACACACACAAGCGCGCACACAAGAACTTCCCACCCACTTCAAGAGAACGCCCCACCCACTTCAATGCCGGCTCTCCGGAAGGCTAGACCGTCCCATTTCAGCAGTTTCGCTCAGCCCACCCGGTCTTGTGAGTGCGTGGCCTACTCGGCCCAGCTAGGCTGGGTCCTCATGAGGACGCAGCCCCTGAATTGAGACACAGCCAATGGTTTGAGAGAGGAGTAAAGGAGGCCATCTTTGTGAAAAGAAACCGTCCATCATTAAACAGAGGTGGAGGCCTCCAGGTTCAACTGTCCCCCTCTTACAATGCTGTTATTGCTAGTATCACTCAGCCCTCTGTGAATAGCAAACAACCATCAGGGTGCTAACTATCCATTGTTAGGCTGATGGTCCTCCTTGATCATGTGAGCAGCTGGTTTCAGCTGTCAGCAGCAAACTGGTTGATCCACTGTGAGAGGGTGCTATTTATAAGATTGAGATGAATACAGCATCTCAGACTGAGGAAGTCTTTTGGACGAAAGATAAAACGTTTCTACAATTTTTTTGCTCTGTTTTGTTTTTTGAATGTCCAGAGGACCAGACTTAGCATTTTTAGATTTTTCTACCTGGATTATTGAGCATGCATCAGGGTCATCATCACACGCTTCTTAGCTGCAGGTGGATGTCCCTCAAGAGGAAAAAGACAGCTGCTTCCTCTGTCCCAGACTGGAAATAACACAAACAGGTAAAAAAAAAAATAGTTAATAAGATTATCATTTTAAATTAAAAAGGTTAATTATTAATAAAAGAACAATACCTCTTCTTGAACGGTTGAGGTGGTTGGATCTCTCGGTCATCATCAGGGCAGGGATTTATTCAGCTCCAGGACTTGTTGACATCAGTTTGTTTTTTCATAAAGTGATGAACTTTTTGGCTGGTGTTGACATGATGGACGTGATGGAAGACGTGGTAGAGACGCTCAGTTAATTTAAAGCCTGCACATCAACAACATTTCAGATGTAGATCCAGAGCTTTAAAAACTCCTACAGTTTGTGTTATTGATCTGGACTGATCTCACCTACCTGGAGGCTGTTTTAATGCTGCTGCTGCTCTGTTAGCGGTGTTTACAAGCTGTTGTTCTTCGTTCACGTTCGGATCACGTCGTAAATCCGTTCAAGTTAGACGTGTTGTCTGTTGCAGATCCAGTCTCCGTGAAACAAAGTCCACACACCGTTTTGGATGTGCGCTCGTGTTTTTAACAAGAAAGTCACAACGTTCCCAAACAAACAGGAGACTGCAGCGATATGCTAACGGGTGCTACAAGACAATAACATCGGGCGGTCGTATAGACTGACGTCACTCCTGTCTTTTTTTTTTATCGCTCCCCCCGAGACGCATTGGCGAAATAAAATAAAATTACAGTTCTACAGAAAATGACAAAGTAACGCACAATAATTTGGAGTGAGTAACTTTAATCTGATTACTGAATTTTGAAATAGCAACGCGTTAGATTACACGTTACGGAAAAAAGTGGTCCGACCAGAGTAACGCATTACAAAGTAACATGTTAGTGACATCACTGATTAGAAGTAACATCTTTGGATGAAATAAAACGGGGTGCTGTAAAGGTTTTTGAGGCTCACATGCAAAGCAAAACACCCACAGAGGTGTGCCCAGGTCAAAAGGTCGTATCCCAGTCGCTAAAAATAGAAGAGGTTCTCCCTCCTATAGAAAGTGAGAATAAACACCGTCGTATCAAAGGCCCTCTGACCTCAGAGGAGATGGAGAACATACGTCGGTTGTTAGAAGAGTTGGATAATGCAAGCAAGAATAAACAAGATTTTCAAACTGACAAACAACGAAATGTTGGTGCCAGCTGGAACAGTGACTCACAATGGTTTAAAGGGAGCCCCGCTCCTAGAGCACCTCAGATTGAAAAGTCTGAGACAAGCGATGAACCACAAAAGGTAGGTGTTCACTCTTTAAGAGACCCAAAATGGTTCAGATCGAACCAGGTGGGTGAAAACCAAGGTCTACCAGTGGGTGAACTTCAAAAGAAATTGAAGTATGAGGACCTATACTCATGTAACAATGTGTGGTCCCAACAGAAACCCCTGAACCTCGGAACTGCACCTCCCGCGCCTCGAACAGAACAGTTCGAGACATGCAAAGAGTCACAAATGTCCCAGATTAATGGCCCAACACCTCTATGCTCGGAGGAGACAGAGGAAGTAAGTAGTTTGTTAGTAGATTTGAATGTTACAATGCTTGACCATCCAGATACAATGAGTGGCACTATCTTTCCCAAAAACTCAGAGCACACAGTTAACATTAATAACATTAACACAGATGCCACAGATGTTGACAATAAATATGTTGACAGCAAACAAAATGCTGACAGTCAACAAGATCCTGAAGGTCATGACACGGTCTGTCTAAAAGATGGTACCGCAGAAGGCACGGATGACTCCCCAACCGAGATCATAAGCCCGGTAAGTGAACCTTCAAGTACAGGTGAGGCAGAAGAGACCCAACCCTGGCCCAACATGAGAACCTCCTCTGTGAGCTGGAACAATCAGCACTCACTGAACACTACATGCGCGTAGGCAAGGGGGGTTCGGGGGGTTCGAACGAACCGCCCACTTTTAAAGGAGAAGTTGACAATGCTAAACTAATGTGGCTGGATAGCTCAACTGATAAAGCGTCTGCCTTCAGTCCCAAAGCTCGTGGGATCAAGTCCCGCTTGGTACAACGTTTTTTTTTTTTTAATTCATTCCAAATTAAAAAAGCACAAGAAAACTATTTACAAAACAGCAAGGAATAAAACAATGCATTAAATGAAAGGAATCAGACGAAGAAAATAATCTTATCTGCCCCTTCTCAAACTATTTTTTTTTTCAAACACTCGATTCAAACAACTAATTTTACATTTGTCTTTTATTGGATAAAAAAAGTAGTTAATATGCCTGTGAAGAAAGAAGAATGTGTTAACCACAGGCTGTGGTTAACACATTCTTCTTTTTTTATCCAATAAAAGAGTGTTTGAAAAAAAATAGTTTGAGAAGGGGCAGATAAGATTATTTTCTTCGTCTGATTCCTTCCATTTAATGCATTGTACAGATAAATCGGCAATCAGCCAAGCTTTCGACGAAACCTTGGTTCAAGAGCATTTGAGTCTAGATCTAATCAGAAATGACATAGTTTCTACAGACTCAAAGAGCCCCTCTTCATTCAAGAAGTGGGAAAACACACACGACAGTGACCCATCGCAGTCTGAACAATCAGACACACCTGCGACTGCGCCGACAGTTGTGACACACCTGAATTACACAGAAAGAGGTAAACGTAAGAAGAAACGTTGGCCGAAACCTAAAAGGTTCCTGTGTACTGTCTACTCTCAGCTGCGCAAACAGCTTAAACTATACAATGTTATCCTAACTTGTGCCCATGGACGGACGTCCTCACCTGTGTTCGTGGTCCCCCATGACCTCAGGGGTGTGATGTTAGGTCATGCCCAAGACAAAGACAAAGATTTCAATAACCCCACAAACGACAAAGATCTCGCAAACTCACAGACTTCATGGGAAAACAAGGTCGTCCAAGCACAAGATAGTAAATAAACTAAACAGTTTAATCTATATTAGTTGCTAAAAGAAACAGTTCCAACTGGAACTTAGAAACGCTGTCTAAAAACCCACAACAACAAAACTAACCTTAACAAACGTTTAAATCTGCAAGATTTAATTGACATCGGTTATAAAGCTAATACCTGTTTTTATTGTGTGGTACACGTTGGAATCTGACGACAGGAGTGAGTTGAAGCAGTGAAACGTTTTCTAGTTGCTTAATTGCTATTTTTGTTGTTATTGAAACTTGGTATTGTTTTCTGAACACTCTCAGCCAAAAGAGGTTTTATTAATGATAAGTTAAAGACTTAAATGGATTTAACTATGCCAACATGCAGTTTTCATTTGTTAAAGACAGTGTAAAGTAAAATTAAATGTGTGTTTTGAGTTTGTCACACGGCATAAATATGTGTTATTAATCACCCATATAAATCTGACTGATTAAAAACATTGTTTACCTTATAAAATTAAGTCTCAAAAATAATGAAAAAACATAATTGTGCCCTGGTCTGAAACGCTGGGGGCGTGTCAGCGCGTGGGCGTGGTTTCAGCGCAGTACTGCGCCCGTGTCCTGCACCCTGAAGATGTTCGCGAAGGCTGGCAGCCTAATTGGAGTTCTCCAGCCCTACTCATTTGAACCTCCAGAGCCAGACTCAGACTCTGAGTCAGACAGTGACCACTGTGACGGTCGGCATCGTTCTTCACAGCCTGAGCTGTGTGTGGAGAGGCAGACAGGTGCAGCAGAGATCCAGTAAACCTGCTCTGTTTTTATCTGAGTTCTGGCTGTAACAGCAGCTCCTTTTTCCAAGAGTTACGCTGTTTTTAGTGCACAAACAACTCTGGTTTTGTTTTTAAAGTTGAGGACACAACTATAATTCATAACTCCGCTGTTATGTGTTTAATAATAAGCGCTATTTTAGAAGATGAGCGGACATAGTCTTTAGCAGCTAACAAGACGGCTAAAGTTAGCCATCTTGTTAACTGCTAAAGACCGTGTCCTTAGCGATATAAGCTGCTGATTTATTAATGTTGTGCTATCCATCATTGTAAGACTTGAAAATCTGTGTTCTTTTTCTGCCCGTCTGTGTCACTAACTTCATGCGGCCCCTCCTCCCTCGCTGAATACAACAGCCCCTCACCTGCTGCTTCACACTCGCTTACTAACATGAAGGCGGCGCAGCTGAAAAGATAATTTAATATATGTACCGTATTTTCCGGAATATAGGTCGTAGCTTTTTATCATTTTTGCATGCCCTGCGACCTATACAGGTATTCCCCGTCTTACGAGCGCTCTCACTTACGAGGTTCCGAACTTACGAGCTGGCGAACGAGCAGTAAATTTGTAATGAACATACAAAAAATACAGCACTTTTATGTGTTTTTAGATGAAAGTGTGTTAGCTAACCATTTGGAAACAAGTTTCTGAGCATGTTTATGAACTAGTATGAACGTTTGTGATGAAAAACGAGTGTTCGTAGTAGCGCTAGCATAAATTTTCCGACTTACGACCGAAAATCCGGACTTACGAGAACACGTGTTTCGGGTTCCGACGTACGAGATTTCGCCTTACGAGACAGTCGTAGGAACGGAACTCGCTCGTAAGTCGAGGACCACCTGTATTTAGGTGCAACCTATTTATGGCTTTTTATCACTTTCGGCGAAACAATTTTTAAAATCCAGCTCATTTCACAATTACGTTCATTTATTAAGGAAAAGTTCAGCTCAGACACATATTTGCTATGATTTTTATCAAACAAATAATTGTTTTTAAGTGTTAATCTTCTTAAAGGGGACCAAAGATGCAAAATTCACTTTTTATTTTTTTTTTACTCTACTTTGGGTATTTACTTCTTAAAAAAACAGTCCTAGGGCCAAAGAAATGCACCCAGTGGTATATTTACTCTAAGTAGATTTATTTTTCAGGGATATAAATGTCTCGTTTTCAAATCCTGCGGTTTGTGACGTCACAAGCGCATGACAACCCACCCCAAACCTGAGTCCAGCCCCTCACCTAGCAACCCCTGGTTAGGCTCAACCCACTTCAGTATAAAAGACGTGACGGTTGTTTTTCCTGATTTCATCTCATCTTTTGTTTAAATGTTCTTAATTTCATGTGTACAGCACTTTGTTGCAGCTGTGGTTGTTTTAAATGGCTTTATAAATAAAGTATAATTGTTATTTTTACGTTTTAGTTCAATTTTTAGCGTATTAGCGATCGCTCCCAACGAGCAGCCGGCAGACGTAAAACGAGCAGATCACCGCTGCCTGACCATGCAACGAGCGGAGCAAAGCGGGCGGGGATTGGACATGCCGGCGAAGGGACCATCTGCCGCCGGGAGCTGCTGGCTTTTGAGAACCGTTTGTCCGATCAGAGGTTGCATCATACGGATAAATTATCTGGAAACACTCAGTGAACTTTGTGTATGTGTCTGCGATCGCTCCCAAAGCGCTGCATGCAACGAGCGGAGCTAAGCGGAGCTAAGCGGGTGGAGGAGGAACGAGCTAACATTAGCCTCGGATTCGGGTGGGCTAATGCTAACAGGTGCAGCAAATGGCGGTGCGCGCATACGGCTTTCGGTAAAGGCCGGCGCAGAGCCCGAGCGCGGCGCCCCGCTGTGTGAGCGCCGTGCGTGCGCCGCTTGTACAAGCCTTTGAACGCTCGCGCGAACGCGCCAAGCTCCAATTTTATGACCGCGCACGCTTGCGCGGTGTCTGACCATAAACTTCCCCGGCGCCGGACTGTTTTGTATGTTACACAAATGAATTAAATTCCTCTTCTTTATCGCTGATCAGGACTTTTCTTTTGTTTTTTTGCCTAAAGTCAAGTAATCGCTTCATCCTCCCTTCTCTCCATGAATGAAATGAATGAATTCATGTCCTACCTGGCAGCGGGAGGTTTTAAGTATTTCCTGGTTGGCTATGGGCTGCTGGAATAGCACTCCCTATTTTTATTTTTTAGAAGTTTATATAAAGACCGCCGCGCAGCAGCGGAGCAAACAGCTGTTCGTCTGGACCAAATCCAGCACTCGTGTCTCATGAGCTGTCAATCATTTCAGTAGGCGTGTCAGCAAGTGACCAATCAGCTAGCTCAGTTGAATCCCCATCGTGCGCAGCTGCTCATATTACAACAAGGATCAGGACCGAGAACGAGAAAAGAGCTGTGCCAATGAACGCGCGCGCACACAATGCGCGCGTCGAGCTCCGTTCGGACAACCGCGGAGCTCTGCGCCGGCCTTAAGTTATCTTAAGCTAGCACTAGCCATTTCTAAAGTGCATGAAATGCTAACGTAAACCCTTTGGAGGGCAGAGTTAATGTAAACAGATTTTTGAAGGGCGTGGCCTTCAGAGCTCATTATCATAAACAGCCTGTTCAGAACGGAAGTGAGAAAAGGCAGAACTAGAAAGGGGATATTTTATTATCTAAGAATTATTTTGTGTATTAAATTGAATGAACATGGTCTGGATAGCCCACAGACATACCATAAAAATTTATAAAACCAATATTTGGTCTCCTTTAAAAGCCTTGCTGTGCGCTCCTGTGGCAGACATTTGCAGCAGAGCTAAACATGGTCCACATTTCCGGGTTGACTCAGCGGTGACGCGTCACGTCAGTGGTGGATGACGCGTTACGTCGGCGGTGACGTAGGTGCGACCTATATTCAGGTGGATTTTTCCAATTTTTTGGCAATGATTGGACAATGCGACCTATATTCCGGTGCGACCTAGCCTGGCCCTCGCCTTCCTGCACAGCTCCGCTCAATTCTCATTTCCCTTCACTGCACAGTCTGGGATTCCTCCCATAGACAACGATTTCTCCGGCCGATTTTTGACCGGACCAATCAGAGAACAGAAGGGACGGAGTTTTGGACCCTAAGCCACGCCCCCACCTGTCCCAGCGCGCAGAGCCCTATAAAAGGGCTCTGCCAGCGCGCAGTCAGCGAGCACCGGCATGTTCTCATTCAAAGCGATGCAAAGCGATGCAGAACTGTTTTATATGTGACACAAATTTATTAATTTCCCCTTCTTAATCCCTTATCTGGAGTTTTCTTTTGCTTTTTGGGCCAAAAGTCAAGTGATCGCTCGCGCTGTCCTCCTTCTCTCCCTCCGCTGAAATGAACAAGGAAATGGCTGTCACGAGAATTAAACTCGGGTTTTACGTTGCTGACCGAGTCCCATCAGATGTTCTGGTCTTCTGGTGAGCTGGACCAGCGATCCATGGTTTTATTGTATTTTATTAAAACGTTTTATTAACATATAAACACAGAATTTCCAGCGCGACAGCCGGCAGCAAGAGAAAAGCTGCAGCAGCAGGAGGCGGAGCAGTTGTCAGTCAAGTTCACCAGTGCACGGGGGGTGGCTCTGAGGGGAGGGAGCAGAATGCTTTCCCTGTTCAAAATATCCAATGGTTTTGTTCCTCAGCAGAGCCCACGCCTCCAGCAAGAATCGTTTCTCTATGGAAAAAGTCTAGACCCTTGTCTGAAGCGAAGTGAAGGACAGGGTGTGGTTTTAACCAGGCTAGGTGCGACCTGTATTCCAGAAAATACGGTAAATGTCTAATAAACTTTAGACTTTATGTCTAATAAACTTTCTTTTTTCCAAGATGGCGCCCATAAGCATGGCTGCGTATCCACCTCTCCTGTGGGTGTTTGGAATTTTTGTGTTTTGTTCGTTCTTCATTGGAGACATAAGTACACTGCTGGTTTATGATCGGAAGCAGCTTCTGGATTTACGTTTTGCTGCCGCGGATGTCGCTGATTCGGGCCAGTATGAACGTACCTCGGGGAGGCCCCCTCTGCCCCCGTTGCTCGGAGACGAGTTGCCCGTTTACCTCCGCTGCTCTTCGCACCAGCCTGCACGGAGAAATCGATCGACTCGGAGGAAGAAACGCGGCTCTCGAGCTGGCCGGCTGGTGAAGCTCAGAGCCCGGCGTTCTGCCTCGCTGTCTTCAGCTGATGGTCTCGATTCTCATCGCCAGTCTCCCGCGTGCACGGACCAGGAAAACAACGGGGATCTCCGGCCGGAGCAGCAGCTCTCTGTGGGAAGCGAGCCGCGGACGCGCGCTCCCCCACCAGCTGTTAGCTCATCAGCTGCTAGCAGCTCATCAGCGGCTAGCTCGGATATCATCAAATTCTGTGTTGTCAACGCCCGATCTGTTTGCAACAAAACGTTCATCCTCAGGGATTACTTTGAAGATCACGACTTGGACTTTTTCTGCATCACAGAGTCGTGGATGTCGCCGGGTGAGTCCAGCGCGCTGACGGAAATAATACCACCAAACTGTTTGTTTTTTAACGACCCGCGACCATCAGGTCGTGGTGGTCGGGGCTACCTTATTCATAAAGTCCACTGTGGGGACAGGGGGTGATCAGAATCAATCCTTCATTAATAAATTAACATTATGTCTGTTCTGAAAAAATATACAAATGCACACTGAAGGAAAAACAGCTGCGCGTGTCTCCAAAGTGCACCCTGCCACGCCCATGCATGTGTGTGTTTGTACCTCTCATCCACTTTAACTAATAAAGTTATTCATTTATGGGTTCTCCGATGATTTGGGGAGTTTCTTGATGTATTGTTGAGCCTCCTCCACCGAGCCAAATAACTTTTTGGCTCTGTTGAGCTGCGTTATGCAAAGCCGGGCAGGGAAGAGTAGAGCTCATTCCTCTGTGATACTGGCTAGGGTCCCATGTTATGTTAAA
>JBBPBX010024251.1:0-18274 GCA_038048925.1 Garcialebias charrua | reverse complement strand
AGATCATCTGGGGATGTAGTTTTTAGCAGTATTTTTAGTTTTCTAAGATGAACGGGTACTTTAGATAGAATATAAAACATCTGGTCCATACTCCAATCTGGAAGGTGTTGGTAATGCACCTACAAGTTGTTTGCCAACCGCCATAAAAAAAAAACAGGAAGAAAGAAGAAGAATGCCTGTGAAGATAAGAAATGTGCTGCACTTTTAGACTACGAGCTAATTTACTGTAACATTTGCAGTAATCTAATCTTCTTGAGTTTGTCTCATCTGTACCGGTTCTGTATCTATTATTTTAAGGAAACTTCAGCTAACAGGGATGAGGAGACAACAGGTTAAACAACGAGAGGAACTGGCTACGGAAGAAATGTTGGAGTTTCTGGAAACAACAGATGCAGAGTATAAAGAGGAACAGTGTCGTTTAAAGAACAAACTGCAACACAACAAAACCCAAGATGCTGTTTTCAACCCAAAAGTCCTGCTTCACAGATTAGGTTTGTATCTAAACTTTCCTTCTTTTCAGTGATGATGCAGTTTCACTTTCACGAATTACAGGTCTCTATTGTAGGCACTTGGAATGATTTTTACTGAAGGCTTTTCTAGTTATGAAACTTGGATAATCAATTAAAGCTTAAAAAATTGATACCTCATTTATGATAGGCTGAGTACAACCAAATCTACAGAGTAAAATGTGTCAGTAATTTCAACACTAGTTGAACATGTTGGCTTAAATATGTTGTAATGTTCATGGTGACTTGTTTATTTCTGTTTGTGATATGTAAAACATAAATAATTCAAAAACTTTATATATTTTGTTGTATTTTGAAAATCACCATTTTTTTCACCTGTGCAATGCATGCTGGGTATGTGACGTGGTTAGGTCCATTGTAATATCTGGAGTAATAACAGCAAGGCTAACATTACCCAGCTTTTTTAATTTTTTATATTGCATTTAACTGGTGTAAATTTAGATAATGCCACACTGCATTGTTGTTGACTGTAATTTCAAAACAGAAAAAGGTAGAAAAAGTGAGGTGAGTGTGCACAGCTTCCCACATGGAAAAAATGAAGAAGAGCGCATTGGCAAAAAGCCGTCGGAAGAACTAAACTTCAGAAAGACCCACATTTGTGCTCTCAGCACTTCTCTCCAGAAGACTTTGAGTCATTTGTACGGTCAGAATGGATGAAGGAGCTGACAGGTGGTCTTTACCTGTGAAAGCTAAATTCAAATGCCGTGCCAACAATTTTTAGCCACAAAGCCAAAACCCCGCCGCCGACTTGCGAGCGAAAGACGCTGGGGGAAAAAAATCAGAGACAAGCAACGCTGGATGCTCTACTACTGCAGCTGGTACTGAATGTAAAATCATGGATCCAACACCAAACCAAAGACCAGACCTTACAGGTGCTACTGGACCTGACACTAGACACAGAGCACCACAGCTACTCACCGGATCACACAGTCCATCCAGCAGCGGTACGTGTTTATTCACCGTTTCATTTACAAAGCTGAAGTTTGCTTGTGATTTGGGAAATGGCTAAAGGGCGATTCCCACTAATTTTTCACTGTTGTAGTTTAAGTGACCAAAATGATCATGTATTTAAAAAAAGAAGAAAACATTTCAAATGATTCAAGATGCCTTTTATTGCAGTGAGAGGAGCTTCTCATGCAACTGAGATCAGAACTAGAGATGTTCAAGTCTCAAATTAAAATAAAAAAAGCTGTTCAATAATGTTCACAAATTTGAATTTTTGAATTTTTTGTTTTTAATTTGAAACTTGTTGTTGTGACCCCTAACCCACACACAAACACACACTTGTCTATTATGACTTTTAATTCTTCTCAAATGATTCAAAAGTGTTTAAATCACCCTTTATTTATACTGTATCCTGATGCATGCTCAATAATCCAGGAAGAAAAATCTCTAAAAGTTAAGTCTGGTCCTCTGGACATTCAAAAAACAAAACAAAAAAAAATTGTAGAAGAAATGATTCGTCTTTCGTCCGAAAGACTTCTTCAGTCTGAAGTGCTGTATTCAGCTCAAGGGCCAGGCAGAGCTCCGCGTTTGGCCGAGCGCCATGTCACGCCGTGCGAGTGCCGTAGCACAAACTTTTGAACGCGGGCGTGAACGCGCCAAGCTCAAATTTTACGACCGCTTACGCGCGCGCGTTGTCTCACAATAAACTGCCCGGAGCCGGACTGTTTTGTATGAGACACAAATGTATTAAATTCCTCTTCTTCATCGTTGATCTGAACTTTTCTTTTGTTTTTTTGCCAAAAGTCAAGTGATCGCTTGCAGCGGTCACCATTCGCTTCCTCCTCCGATGAGGAGGAATTAATGCAGGGTTTCCGTGGGGTCTTAAAAAGTCAAAAAAGGTCTAAAATGACAAAACCGCAATTTTAGGCCTAAAAAAGTCGTAAATTTGCTAAATGATTGCGTTGAAGTCTTAATTTTTTTTGAAGAGGTCTTAATTTCGTGCGCTGTCTTAATCTTGCCTCAAGCGCAAAAAAAAAGAAAAAAAGAAGCTTCCCACGTGAGCCACGTTACAAACATGTGACGTATTGCAGCTAGGGCTGCAACAACACGCGATGCTTCTTTCACGGAGCTGTTTTGTTCACCGGTAGAGCGTTGTCAAAGCTGGCTGACTGAATAAAGTAAAAAATAAAAAAAACTCTGCAGCGCGCTGCGTGTGTGTCTTGAACAGAGCGAGGAGGGAGGAGGAAGTGAACAGAGACGATGTTTTCATAGTCTATTTTACAAATGACCGACGCGACGTAGAGAAAACTGTAAGTCCTCCAACGTGTTTTTATTTTTAATGCAACGGCACAAGCAGTGTTTAAATGTGATTTATAAATAAATCTAACAAAGATGGTGATAATTTAATGATTTAGTTTCAACTATTACTTTGGTGGCAAATTCTGAAGACACTGCATGTATGGAAGGATTAAACAGGAATTACAGTAATTTATTTCATCTACTCAAGTGTGTGTAATTAGTATTTTATATTTGTGTGTGTTTAACCTAGCACTGTAAGTGAAACAAGTCATTTCTTGAGTTGCTGTAAATTATGCTATAATACATATAAACTCTCTCTCATTCCAGAAAACAACAACAAACAATGAAAGCCTTCCTGATGGACAGACATCATGCACACCACAGCAAGCAGCAGAGATTGAAAGATCCTTACATGAACATCACTGACATGAGGCCTCTGTCGATGGTTGAAGACGAAGGCTTCACTGCCATGATACCCACTTTTAACCCAGGTTACAATGATCCACACTTGAAATGGTAAATGGTAAATGGACTGTACTTATATAGCACCTTTCTATCTAATTGATACTCCGTAAAACACTACATGTCCTCATTTACCCATTCATACAGCACTCTACTAGATTACAAAGCTAATTGAACAAATCATTCTAAAGAGACTAATCAGAGCTTTAGCTCACATTCATACACCAATGGGGCACAAACATGGGGTTCAGTGTCTTGCCCATGGACACTTAGGCATGTGACTGCTGGTGGATTCCAACCCCCAACTCTTGCATTGGAGGACGACTGCTCTAACAACTCAGCCACAGCCGCCCCATCCAGGTTAAAACAATCCACACCTTTAATCCAGGTTACACTCGTCCCTCAAAAACACATTTTACAAAGTAGCTACATATTGTGCAGGTATAAATCATACATTTGTATATATGTTTGTGTACATTTATTTTTTATTGAAGCTATTTGACTAACTTTTTATTTTTTAATTATTCAATATTTTACTAACAGAATAGTCAAGTAGCAACCTGTTTTTTGTGCAATTTAATATGTCAGTCAAATTTTGGAATAAAGAGGTGATAATTAAAACTTTTTTTTAAAAATGCCGATAGGTCTTAAATGTGATCCATACTGGTCTTAAAAAAGTCTTAAAAGGTCTTAAATTTGAGTTGTTGAAACCTGCAGAAACCCTGGAATGAATTTGTCACGAGCGAACTAAAGTCATGTCCAACGTGGATGCGCCAGGTTTTAAATATTTCCTTGTGTGCTGGTCTGCTGTGTGGGCTGAAGGACCAGCGCTCCCTGTTTTAATTTTATTTTTTAGAACTTTTTATTAACATATAAACACAGAACAAAGCTGTGCAGCCCTCTGCCTTTTTTTCTCCCACCCGACATGTCATCAACTCCGTAGGCGTGTCAGCAAATGACCAATCAGCGACCTCAATTTGTCCCATAGGTAAACGCTCCGCCCTGCTTCTGCTCAAATGATGTCAAGTATTTGGAGCGAAAACGTTGGAGCTTCACGCTGAGCTCTGCTGTGAACTGCCCGCACGCAGCACGCGCGCGTGGCGCTCGGCCAAATGCACAGCTCTGCCTGGCCCTTCAGTCTAATAAATAGCACCCTCTCACAGTGGATCAACCAGTTTGCTGCTGACAGCCAAAAACTAGCTGCTCACATGACTATAATAATAATAATAATAATAATTTGTCACATTTGTCATCTGTGTATGTTCCCATACTTGACAGACGAAATTGGTCTTCTGCATTTAACCCAACCACCACCAGGTGGTGCAGTGAGCAGCGTAGTCGCGCCCGGGGAGCTGGGAAAATAGATGTGCACTCATAGACACCCCCAAGATGGTGTGCTGTGGCCGGGGTTCGAACCTGGGTCCTTCGGATAACAAGTCCGATTCTCTGCCACGACTAAGGAGGACCATCAGCCTAATGATGGATCATTAGCACCCTGATGGTTGCTTGTAGGGCTGGGCTATATACCGATATTTTTTAAATATTGAGATAAAAAAAATTGCGATATAAGTTGAGACTATCTCAATTATAAACAATATAGTTTTATACTTGAAAATTCTCCTGCTGCCTTCTTTCTCCCACTCGCCCCCCCCCCCTTCTCTTTCACTGAACATAAACCCAGCCCCTCACATCAGTCCAGTTATGTCCAATAAAGTGGAAAAATCCATAAACATGTCGCACCGCCATATAAGTCGCATCTATTATGCATCACCGCTGACTAGGGCTGGGCCATATCATATCGTTCCCGGTTATACCGGTAAAAAAAACTTGCCCGGGCAAAAAAGTTATATCGTGATATGTTAATTTCATGACGTAATACGTCGGGGCGCCCCACCCCCTTAACATCCGAGCGCTTCAAAAGACCAAACCGAGCTGCGCACCTCCCCTCCACCTGTCAGTACTGGTGTAACGCTAGCTAAAATGCTAAAAACAAACGTGTCTCAGCTGTCTCTCCCCCTGCTTAAACTGCACAGGTACAGAGAGCTCGTTCCCCCCATCCCCCCGCCCTGCGCTGCTCAGCATGTGCGGGCTTCGTCCTTCCCTCTAAAACTGTCTGTACACACGCTCGGCTGTCTCACACAGTCGTTCCAGAGGCAGGTTACATTTATGCTCATAAGATTTATAGATTCATTTTATTTAGTTGTTTTATGGAAATTACACATGCAGTTTATTTTTTTGTGGTGGATTTTGTTGATCTATATTTTGTGAAGACTTTTTCAATCTAAATCTAAATCTAAATCGCTTTCAATGCCAGCTGATGTGTACTGGATCGTTTGATTTATGATCTGCAATGTTTTTATGTTTTTCGTGTTGTACTTCATTGTATGTGTTGCCTGTTGCGTGTTTGTTTGTCCAGCACTTTGGTGGACTTGTTCCTGTTTAAAGTGCTTTATAAATAAAATGGTATGGTATGGTATGGTAAATCATTTTTATTTTTATACTTGGAGACTGAATAATTTACTAAATAAAGTAAATTCAGTAAAATTACACCTTGTTGTTTTTTAAAATTTTATATAATACTGCAAATTAACATGTTAAGTTAATTTTGTCAAATAAATAAATTTGATTATTTTTTGTTATATCACGAAATTTATCGTTATCGTGATAATGCTCTGAAATATCACGATATAATTTTTGAGCCATATCGCCAACCCCTACCGCTGACGCTTCGCGTATGTTACGCATCACCGCTGACAACCCGGAAATGTAGGCCGGTGTTTGCCAAAAGTGGATTGGCTGCCAAATGGGAACAGGAGCTGCACGGAAGGACTTTAACAAGATTAACACTTAAAAACAATTATTTGTTTGCTGAAAATTATAGCAAAGGTGTGTCTGAGCTGAACTTTTCCTTAATAAATGCACATAATGGTCAAATCAGCTGAATTAAAAAGAAAAAAAAACGGTAGTGTCGTTGCCTCTCTGGTGCAAAGCGGGCACGCGCAGCGAGCGAAACGCTGCATTTCTTTAAAATTTAACAAGATAAACACCTAAAAATATATTTGTTTGCTGACATTGTAGTAAAGGTGTGTCTGAGCTGAACTTTTCCTCAATAAATGCACGTAATGGTCAAATCAGCTGAATTAAAAAAATAGTTTTGCTGCCTTGCTGCTGCAAAGAATGCACGCGCGAGGAGTCAGTGCATTTCTTAGAACTGTAAAGGTTCACTATGTAATTTCTGGAGAACGCTGGGATTTAGAAAAATTTTCATCAGGGAAAAGCATTCTGCTCCCTCCCCCTCAGAGCCATATATGGCTCTGAGGGGGAGCCACAGTCCGTTCTCTGTTGAACTTGAGTTCTGCAGCTCCGCCCCCTGCTGTGTGTCCGCTCGGAGCGCTTCAATATTCTGTGATTATATGTTAATAAAACGTTTTAAAAAATATAATAAAACCATGGAGCACTTGTCCAACAACACAAACACACCCTGAAATCAGCAGAGGTTCACGCAGCCACGTTGGACATGATTTAATTCGCTCGTGAGTCGTGACAAATCCATTTCCTCATTCCTGTCAGTGAAGGATGAAGCGATCACTTGACTTTTGGCAAAAAAACAAAAGAAAAGTCCAGCTCTGGGATGAAGAAGGGATATTTAATACATTTGTGTCACATACAAAACAGTCCTGCATCGCTTTGCAATCCTTTGAATGAGAACGAGCCGCGGCACTGGGGCTGGGACAGGCGGGGCGTGGGTTGGGGCGTGACAAACAACTCTGTTTTTATTGGCTGGTCATTGTCCGGGTCACTCTGTGTTTTTAGTGTTTTTATAAATGCTGATAGAGAAGCAAGGGGACTATAGTTTTTTCAGAGATTACTTTGTCTAACATCAGTCTGTCAGTAGATCGTGACAGAGTGAAGAAATATGTTAAAAATATATTGTTAGAAAAGTTACAGACTACATTACAAACTTACATAGTGCAGCTTTAACAAAAACGTTTATTTGTTTGCTGACATTATAGTAAAGGTGTGTCTGAGCTGAACTTTTCTTAATAAATGCACTTTGACGGTTAAAACATGGCGAAATGAAGCCGACGATATAAAGCGGCTTTAAAATTACTACACGCTCACCTGCCAATAATGATCACAGAAACACCTATTTATTTAATGTTTTTTATTCAAACTCATTGAATTCTTCATCCTCTGTGTCGCTGGTGAAGAGTTCTGCCAACTCCTGAGGACCTGGTAGTTGATGCAGCTCAAAGCACCGCCTCCTCTTCCACGTCCAACAAACATCCTGGCCTTTCTGAACCAACTGGATGGATTCTTTAGTGACTGAGGTCCACGCTTTATCCATCCATCCGAGGACCTGCTGAAACGTCGCGTGGCCCATCCGTCCTGTAGCTGTGAGGCTGTGCTCTCTGTCCACCATCCACTCCTCCCAAAGGCGGCACAGAGCTGCTTTGAAGTTCCGGTTCACAGAAATGTCCAGAGGCGGCAGCACTTTTGCCTCCCAGGATGATGGCAGGAATGGAGTTAAACACTTTAATTGTATCTTTAAATTGCAGCTTGATGTGCGCGCACACGCTGTCCATCTAGCAGGACCTTTTTTGCTCTAAAATATCTGTACCCGTACAGGTACACCGGTAGTCGTCAAAAGCCTAGAGGGCACTTAAGCGCCCCTAGCGGCCGAAAGTGGTACTGTTCCATATTTTTCAGTCAGAATAAATAGAAACAGTCATATCTCAGCCAAAAATTGGTCTAAAAATATGGGGGAAAATCCATAAATACATTGCTTCGCCGTGTTGGTCGCAGGACATCCAATTTATGCAAAAAAACTGTGACTTATACCAAAAAATACGGTACTGAACTTCTTTTACATTTTATGGTTGGATGTAACTGGGACCCTGTGTACATAATCTCGTTTCATTACATATACCACATGTGATGTGAATGACAATATAGAATCTCTGACTGACATTCCATAAAGACATGTTGAACCGTTTCAGGGAGATTGCTGGTGCACTTGTCACATAGTCCTGTTGCATGCTTTCCAATTATTTTAAGAGATTTATTAAGGCCTGTGTGTCCTGTTCTAATGCAAGTAATTATTGATTCCTGTTTCTTCCTGTTTTCCTTGTATATCCTACCTTTTTCTGAATATTGCGTAAATGTCTTCCTGTATCGGTAATGTCCCAGTTTTCCTGCCATATTTTCTTAATATATGTATTTATTATAATTTTACATTCAACTTTACATTTGTTCACTCATTTTGATCGCTTCGTCTTCCAGACTGGTGTTACACCAGCTCTGTTTCGTCTTTTTTTTTCTTTTCCTCACTCATGGGGCAAGCGCAGCAGACTATTCAGCCAATCTTTGCTGTTGTTCTGAGGCAAACACATACATGTCACTCGTAGGCCACGTTTAGAAAAGCACGATTGGCTGGAATTTTCAGCCAATCCTAAATCTGTTTCAGGACACTGATGCCTTCAGGGTTCACAAAAAACTCCAACCGACAGTTGTGACAGGCTGACAACTGCGATTACAACCACACATTCACGGAATGGTCAAATTATTGTATTTTTTGCCTTTTTTGGAATTATTGATCGTACATCGTACAGAAGCAATACAATAATTATTGTACACCTGGCAACACTGACCTGGAGCGAAGCAGGAAGCAGGGGGAGAGAGCGCGGGTAGGGGCTGAGTTTGCAGTGAGTGAGAGAAGGTGGGCTGTGCGGGAGAAGAAAGAACAGCAGAGCCGGCAGATTTTCAAGTAGAACTATATAGTTTGTATCGAAATATTGTCACTTTATATTGCAAATAAAATTATCGATCTTTTAAAAATATTGCCCAACCCTATTTTCTTTATTATATTTTGTTACTAGGGGTGTAACTATACATATGGGTGTATTGAACCGTTTCAGTACGGCATGTTTGGGCCACGTGCGTACCGTTTCGTTTATTTTTTTCACTCATTAACATTTTTAACTGGAGATTATCTGCAGCGGAACTAAAGTTCGTAAGCTTGTTTCAGCACAGTGCTATTTTGTCTTGCAGCACGCGCAGCATTAGCAGCCTAGCATCTCGTTGCGGTCTCCTGTTTGGGAACATTATGGCTTTCTTAAAGGACAAGTGAACAAATCCAAAGTTGTGTCGACGTTGTTTCATGAAGATTGGATCTGCAGCAGGCAACACGTCTAACTTGTTAACACTCTTGAAACATCATATGAATAGGGCTCGGCCATATCATATCGTTTACGATAATACCGGTAAAAAAAGCTTGCCCGGGCAAAAAAAAAGGATATCATGATATGCTAATTTCATGACGTAATACGTCAAGGCGCCCCACCCCCTTAACCACTGAGCGTGCCGAACGACCAAACCGAACTGCGCACCCCCCCTCCACCTGTTGGTACTGGTGTAACGCTAATTATTTGTGCGCATTACTAGCTAGCTAAAATGCTAAAAACAAAACAAAGCACACCTCAGCTTCTCTCCACCCAGCTCTAAACTGCAGGTACATACAGCTCAACTCTCTCCCCCCACTCCTCTCTGAGCTGCCAGTGCAGGCTGCGTCTCCCCCGCTCTAAACTGTCGGTACAAACACGTGCACTCAACTGTCTCTTGAGATCCACAGTCGGTCCACGGACCAAGAGGCAGATGATCAGATACAGATCAATTAGAAAAATAAATAATTCCTGCAGGAACAGAACTGAAACACCACAAGCTTCAGGGTCAGCTGATCACCTTGATACAAGTTCTGGAAGTTATAACTCATTTGAAGGCAACATATTTTGTTGTATGTTACATTTATACCCAACAGATCTTAAGCTTCATTTTATTTAGTTGTTTTGGGAAACTACACCTGCACTTTAGTTTTTGTGGTTGTTTTTGTTGATCTATATTTTGTGCAGGCTTTTTCAATCTAAATACAGAAGGATCTTTATATATATATATATATATATATATATATATATATATATATATATATATATATATATATATATATATATATATATATATATATACAGGGAACCCCCGACCTACGAACGAGTTTGGGACCTAAGAACCGTTCGCAGGTCGATCGGTTCGTAGGTGGGGGGTGAAAGTAGCGTCTCGTTCGTAGGTCGTTATTCTGTTCGTAGGTCGCGGAAATACCGCTAACGGACCGCCGCGCCCACATTTAACAGCATGACACTGACATACTGGGCTATATACATGCACAGAACTTTATTTACAAGCACTTATCTAAACAATTACACCACACATGCATCCATAAACACCTGTACATCAGTAACTTCACATCAGAACTGCAGCAAATCAGCAGGAAATCTCATCAGCAAAATTATGTCAACAATCACACATGAGCACTTCTGAAAGTGCAGCTTTTCACATCAAACCTGCAGCAAACCAGGGATTCCCATCAGCAAAATGTTGTCAACAATCACACATGAGCACTTCTGAAAGTGCAGCTTTTCACATCAAACCTGCAGCAAACCAGGGATTCCCATCAGCAAAATTATGTCAACAATCACACATGAGCACTTGTCAAAGTGCAGCTTTTCACATCAAACCTGCAGCAAACCAGGGATTCCCATCAGCAAAATGTTGTCAACAATCACACATGAGCACTTGTCAAAGTGCAGCTTTTCACATCAAACCTGCAGCAAACCAGGGATTCCCATCAGCAAAATGTTGTCAACAATCACACATGAGCACTTGTCAAAGTGCAGCTTTTCACATCAAACCTGCAGCAAACCAGGGATTCCCATCAGCAAAATGTTGTCAACAATCACACATGAGCACTTGTCAAAGTGCAGCTTTTCACATCAAACCTGCAGCAAACCAGGGATTCCCATCAGCAAAATGTTGTCAACAATCACACATGAACACTTGTCAAAGTGCAGCTTTTCACAGCAAAACAGCAGCAAATCAGAGAGTCACATCAGCAAAATCATGTCAGCAATCACACATGAACACTTGTCAAAGTGCAGCTTTTCACAGCAAAACAGCAGCAAATCAGAGAGCCACATCAGCAAAATGATGTCAGCAATCACACATGAGCACGTTGCGTTGATGAGTGTCCATGTGCATGAGAAAGAAGTCCATGAACTCAGAAAAAGCGAGAAGCAGCAGAAAAATGAATCAAAATTGTCTTACTTTGACCGAAGTGTAGGTAGACAGATGTTGTTCTCATGATCAAACCTGCATCTGATGGAACTGCTGAGCCATTGCTCAACAATGAATGTTGGGAGCATTTTAGGCCAGCTGTAAGTTCAGGCATGTGTCAGTTCAGGTGTGTTGTCCTGATGTGCAATTGTCCTGATGTGAGCAGGTCTGTGCATCACATGAAGTTTTTCTGTTTTGACAGCAGTCATTTAAGAGTAGAAGGACACAATGGTGATGGATGGAGGCAACATGCAGGACACCAGAGGCAGGAGGAACAGACGTCCAGGAACACAGTGTTGCAGGACATCCATTCATGTAGAACGTGCAACATGTGATCTGTGTAAGAATGAACACAAACATGAAAATGTGCAGTTACAGCTGGAAAATCACTTGTTAAGAAAACATGAAAAACACACAACTTCTCCTTACGTGTGTGGTGCATGTGTGGAGGACAGGCTGGAGGACAGGCAGGAGGACAGGCAGGAGGCTGGAGGCAGGAGGACAGGCAGCAGGTGTACGTAGCACCCTAGGCTCATCCATGATGTGGATCAGCACGCAGACGAGCTGTTGAAACACAAACACACACAGAAGTCAACACCTGCACATAACAACAACACAGACAACAACAACTTCTCCTTACGTGTGTGGTGCATGTGTGGAGGACAGGCTGGAGGACAGGCAGGAGGACAGGCAGGAGGCTGGAGGCAGGAGGACAGGCAGCAGGTGTACGTAGCACCCTAGGCTCATCCATGATGTGGATCAGCACGCAGACGAGCTGTTGAAACACAAACACACACAGAAGTCAACACCTGCACATAACAACAACACAGACAACAACAACTTCTCCTTACGTGTGTGGTGCATGTGTGGAGGACAGGCTGGAGGACAGGCAGGAGGACAGGCAGGAGGCTGGAGGCAGGAGGACAGGCAGCAGGTGTACGTAGCACCCTAGGCTCATCCATGATGTGGATCAGCACGCAGACGAGCTGTTGAAACACAAACACACACAGAAGTCAACACCTGCACATAACAACAACACAGACAACAACAACTTCTCCTTACGTGTGTGGTGCATGTGTGGAGGACAGGCTGGAGGACAGGCAGGAGGACAGGCAGGAGGCTGGAGGCAGGAGGACAGGCAGCAGGTGTACGTAGCACCCTAGGCTCATCCATGATGTGGATCAGCACGCAGACGAGCTGTTGAAACACAAACACACACAGAAGTCAACACCTGCACATAACAACAACACAGACAACAACAACTTCTCCTTACGTGTGTGGTGCATGTGTGGAGGACAGGCTGGAGGACAGGCAGGAGGACAGGCAGGAGGCTGGAGGACAGGCAGGAGGCTGGAGGCAGAGCAGCAGGAGCACGGGTACGTGGTACCCGACGCTGTTCCATGAGGCGAAACAGCAAGTGGATCTGTTGAAACACAAACACACACAGACGTGAACACCTGCTGATAACAACAACACAGACAACAACAACAACTTCTCCTTACGTGTGTGGTGCATGTGTGGAGCAGGAGCACAGGGAGGAGGCTGGAGGAGGTGCAGGAGGCTGGAGGCTGGAGGCAGAGCAGCAGGAGCACGGGTACGTGGTACCCGACGCTGTTCCATGAGGCGAAACAGCAAGTGGATCTGTTGAAACACAAACACACACAGACGTGAACACCTGCTGATAACAACAACACAGACAACAACAACAACTTCTCCTTACGTGTGTGGTGCATGTGTGGAGCAGGAGCACAGGGAGGAGGCTGGAGGAGGTGCAGGAGGCTGGAGGCTGGAGGCAGAGCAGCAGGAGCACGGGTACGTGGTACCCGACGCTGTTCCATGAGGCGAAACAGCAAGTGGATCTGTTGAAACACAAACACACACAGACGTGAACACCTGCTGATAACAACAACACAGACAACAACAACAACTTCTCCTTACGTGTGTGGTGCATGTGTGGAGCAGGAGCACAGGGAGGAGGCTGGAGGAGGTGCAGGAGGCTGGAGGCTGGAGGCAGAGCAGCAGGAGCACGGGTACGTGGTACCCGACGCTGTTCCATGAGGCGAAACAGCAAGTGGATCTGTTGAAACACAAACACACACAGACGTGAACACCTGCTGATAACAACAACACAGACAACAACAACAACTTCTCCTTACGTGTGTGGTGTGGTGCGTAGCAGGTGTGTGGATGGACCAGGGGGACGTGCCGCTTTGGAGGCTGTCGAGAGAGAGGTGATGATTACAGTAGGTGTAGATGTAATTTTTAAAAAAAAGAGAAAATAAATTAACATGTCTTTGCTGTACCTTTCTGACGTTGCTGTGCTGGGATGTGAGGGTGGGCAGGTCAGTGATGGGATGGTGGAGTTGGTGAAGAGGAGGGGGAGGAGGAGGAAGGCTGTGAACATAAGCAGAGACAGATGACATTAATTTGTGTAACATGACAACTCCAAAAAAAAATATAACATTTCATTACAGTACGTGCTGTACCTGGAGGGAGGGAGCGGGGGGGGGCGGCGTGTTTCACTGGGGAGATGGTGGGCTGTCCATGGCTTCCTCCTGGCTTGCTGCAGTAGGACTGGATGGCCGCTCGTCCGCTGGGATGTCCAAGGCCTCCTCCTGGCTTGCTGCAGGAGGACTGGACGGCCTTTCAGCTGGTGCACCAGCAGATCCTGGAGGCGGTGCTGTGACTCTTTGAAAATAATTGAGCATGCTGCTCTGCACCTTTTCAAGTTTTTTGTCCTCCAGGATCTGCTGGTAACACGCAACTTCATTGAGGACACCCCGACGGACCTTGGCGAACCTCTCACAGTCCACGTCCTGCTTCTCAATCCTCGCCAGGAAGTTGTCGAGGTCCTTGAACGCCAGCACCAACTCCTGCTTCGTGAAGGTTGGAGGAATGACCTCCACCTCCTCCTCCACCTCCTCATCCGGGACGTGCCTGTCCAGACTAATCAGGTCGTCTGGGGACAGATCCTCTCCAGATGAACTGAGAAGGTGTTGGACATCGTCCTGGTCCATGTCGAGCTCCAGTGACCTGCCCATCCTCACAACATCCTCTATTACACGGTCCACCTCCTGGGCATCGTGTACCTCCTGAACAAGCTCTGGACAGAGCTTCTTCCAGACTCCGCACATGTTCTGTGGAGTTACACGATGCCAGGCGATGCCAATGTTCAGCACAGCATCATGGATGTTGAACTTACGCCAGAAGTCTTTCAGCGTAAGGGTCTGAGAGTTCTCCGTAGCCTCCAAAGCAGCACGGATGACTCTTTGTAGGTAGTACGCCTTAAACGTACTAATAACCCCCTGGTCCATTGGCTGGATCAATGAGGTGGTGTTGGGAGGCAGGTACACCACCTTAACATCTTTGTTCCTAGTGGTGAGACCAGGGGGGTGTCCTGGAGCGTTGTCCAAGATCAGGAGGATTTTAAAGGGAATGCTGTGGTCAGTGCAAAAACGCTTCACTTGCGGAACAAAGTTCTTGGTGAACCAATTTGTAAAAACTTCCAGCGTCACCCAAGCCTTTTTATTTGACGCCCAAAAAACAGGAAGCGATGATTTATCAACATCTTTGAAGGCCCTGGGTTTATTAAATTGGTACACCAACAACGGCTTGAGTTTGCAGTCACCCGCAGCATTGCCCCCCACCAGCAAGGTCAAACGCTCCTTGCCGACCTTGTGGCCGGGTGCGGTTCGTTCTTCCTTGCTGATGTACGTCCTGTCTGGCAAACGCTTCCAGAACAGCCCTGTCTCATCCACATTGAACACTTGCTGCGCAGTGTACCCGCCATCCCTGATGATCTCAGCCAGTTCTGCTGGGAATGCCTGAGCTGCCTCGTGGTCAGCGCTTGCTGCCTCTCCTGTTTAAATGCACACAAAATGACATGGTTAAGCTGTTGTAACACACTGTAATAAAATGAAAAAAAAATATATATATTCGTTAGTCGAGGACTACCTGTACTGTATGCATTTACAGTATTAAAAAAGAAAAATGAGAAATTAAAGTGCTCACCCTGCACTCTGATGTTGTGGAAGTTGTTTCTCTTCCTAAACCGATCGAACCATCCTTTGGAGGCATTAAACTCCCCTGATGTGCTGCTCGAAGTCCCTCCTCCAGCGCTTTGGGAGGACGTCCCTTCACCCGGATCGCTCTGGGAGGACGTCCCTTCACCCAGATCGCTCTGGGAGGACGTCCCTTCACCCAGATCGCTCTGGGAGGACGTCCCTTCACCCGGATCGCTCTGGGAGGACGTCCCTTCACCCGGATCGCTCTGTGCAGCCCCCTGCCCCCCCGCACCCCCCTGCTCCCCTGCACCTACCCCAGTCACCCCTAGTTCCTGCAGCCTGTCATAAATCCTCTTTGCCTTTTCACAGATCACAGACATCCCAACTGGGATTCTGCGCTGTGTGTTGTCCTCCAGCCAGAGGACAAGCAACCTTTCCATCTCGACTATTCTCCCCGTCCTTTGCTTTGTAATTATGGTGGACTTCATGGGGGCTGAAGCACGCACCTGCTGCAAAATGCGTTCTTTGTCCGCCATTATTGTCCCCACAGTTGACCTCGGCAACCCTAGCGCATCTCCAATTTTAGAGGGAGTCATGCCCTGATCTGCCATTTTTATAATTTTTGCCTTCGTCTCCAGCGTAATGGTACGACGAGGTTTTTTCCCCTGTGCCGCGTCCGCGGACTTTGCAGGTCTCTTCGGAGCCATTGCTAAGGTCCTAATTCCTAAGGAGCAAAAATTAATATTAATGCTAACGTTCAAAAATGAATGCTGACGTTTGCTTTCGTCTAAAAATATTTTTTCATTTAGTACTGGACCGTACCTGCCCGTTCGATGACCCGTGGACAACTCCTGTCGTTCTCGTCACAATTAGCTAACGTGCTAACTCCTAAGAACACAAATTAAAATTAATGCTAACGTTCAAAAATGAATGCTGACGTTTGCTTTCGTCTAAAAATATTTTTTCATTTAGTACTGGGCCTACCTGCCCGTTCGATGACCCGTGGACAACTCGTATCGTCGTGTCGTCGTCGTCGACAATTAGCTAACGTGCTAACTCCTAAGAGCACAAATTAAATTAATTCTAACGTGTGCTAACGTTGGCTTTAGTCTAAAACTGATATAAATTTACTGTAAATGTACTGTACCTGCTCGTAGGTTCTTCGTACTTTTTTTTTCTCGTGTTCTTCGTTCGTGTTCTTTGTTCGTGTTCGCTGTTGTTCGTAACTGTCTTCTACCATCAATCACCGTAGAAAACCACGAGGCACAAAATGGCCGCAGCCCTTTAAATAGTTACCGCTTTACCTGTACGGATCCCTCCGCCGCCAGCTGCACTGCGGCTGTGTGTACATCCGCCAGAAAGCCCAGCCCCCCCCTCTCGCTGGCGGTACTTTTCCACTGCCATGCGCAGTGTCACGCCCATGCCCAACCAGCAACAGCCAAAGGCGATCCCCTCCCCCACCTCGCCGATTGCCGTTTTGTGACGCAGTTTCGCCGTAGCTCGATTATATACCTGTAATGGGGCTCGTTCGTAGGTCGTGTGCTGTAGCTCGATTATATATTTTTAACTTGGTTCGTTCGTAGGTCACATTTTTTCTGCCGTACGTCGATTATATATTTTTAACTTGGCTTGTTCGTATGTCACTTTTTTCTGCCGTACGTCGATGGTATTCTTCTACTTTGGCTCGTTCGTAGGTCCCGTGGTTCGCAGGTCGGTGGGTTCGTAGGTCGGGGGTTCCCTGTATATATATGTGTATGTATATATATATATGTATGTATGTATCAGGGAACCCCCGACCTACGAACGAGTTCGGGACCTAAGAACCGTTCGCAGCTCGATCCTGCCGTAGGTAGGGGGTGAAAATTATTATTTTTTAAAAATTATTCATTCATTCATTCATTCAACCTTTATTTATCATGCTAACGGAGCGCGCACACACATTTAAGCATGTACAGTAGTGTACTGTAATGTTAAACATTGCTATTCACATTTACAGAATAAATAAAAATATATTTTCTTACTTTGAGATGGTCAAAGCCGACATCTTAGGTTGCCATGCGTTGATTGTTGTCGGGCCGAGCAGCGCGGCGGCCGGCCAGTGAACCACCGCAGCTGCTCCAGACCTGTGTTAGCTAGCTGGCTAGCTTCTGCTAGCCAAGCCATGAGCTGGTGTTGGAGCGGCGGCGCGATCAATCTGTAGCTCCTGCTCCAGCCTGAGACGTCCACAGAGCTCACAGAGACGTTTCCAGCTCGTAATTAATCCATATGAAGCCATCCTGGTCACCAGTCTTCGGCCGGCTACCGTGTTAGCTCCCGTGTTAGCTTCTGGAGCTAGCCAGGCCAGAGCCTGGCCGGAGGTGTTCGCGCGGCGGCCTGGCACGATCACCGATAAATCCGCTGCTGCCTGAGACATCCACAAAGTTCACAGAGACGTTTCCAGCTCGTAATTAATCCATATGAAGCCATCCTGGTCACCAGTCTTCGGCTGGCTCCCGGGCAGCTAACCTAAAATGGCGTCCGGTGTTCTGTGACCGGAGACCCCAGTGACTGAACCTAAAATGGCGTCCGCCGTCCGGTGTTCTACATTAATTTGTGACCGTGTAAACTGAAGACCTACTTCCTGTTGCCCAAGATTGCTCAAAAATGATCAGAAATGATCTTTTTTATCATAATTATTATTTATAAAGCCTTTAAAACAACCACAGCTGCAACAAAGTGATGTACACATGAAATTAAGAACATTTAAACACAAAAAAAAAAAATTTTTTTTTTTTTTTTTTAATACAGTAATTTCATATTTTTATTAAATATGATATGTTCGTAGGTCCCGTTGTTCGTAGGTCGATGGAGTCGTAAGTGGGGGGTTACCTGTAT
>JBBPBX010024250.1:4573-33048 GCA_038048925.1 Garcialebias charrua | reverse complement strand
AGTTGTAGTTCAGAAAACGGTGTGTGTCCGCTGCCATGTTGATAGAAATATGTTGCCTGTCCGCGCGTCCATGTACACATGTGGTTTAAACAAAGCCTCAGTGGGAGATGTTTATGTTATCAGCGGGGGGTCAGCAAAAAAGGTGAGGTGCCTCGCTCAAGGTACAAACAATGGGGAGACCGGTCATTTTCTGTTGCCGGCCCAAAAGCCTGGAACAGTCTCCCCCTTGAGCTGCGTGCCACCTCTGATCTGACTCTGTTCAAAACCAGACTGAAGACCCACTTGTTCAAAAAAGCTTTCAGTGTGTAACTTTTATTACTTTTGGTATTTTAGTATGTAGCATTTTTTATTTCCATTGCCTTTTTATTTCCACTTGTTCAAAAAAGCTTTCAGTGTGTAACTTTTATTACTTTTGGTATTTTAGTATGTAGCATTTTTATTTCCATTGCCTTCTTTTATTGCTGTTGTTTCTTATTCTATTTTCATTGATTTATTGTTCCAGTTTATTCATCTTTTTATCCTGTTAAGCACCTTGGTCAATGCAAGGCATTGTAGGAAGGTGCTATACAAATAAAGTTTATTATTATTATTATTATAAAAAACCTCCACTCTGTGAGGTGTGTTCAGAAACCTCCGGATTCAAAGAGGGGGGCCAGTGGTGTCGTGTAAATGATCAGCAGAACTGCAGAGAGAAAGCTGCGGATTCACTCAAAATATGCACCGTGTAAACGGCCCCTTTGAAAACAAACACAGCACCTCACACGTTGTTTCACGGAGAATGGATCTGCAGCAGGCAACATGTCTAACTTGTTAATGCAAACGTGAACATCTCTTCTACAGAATAGCAGCTAGGTTGGTGCAAAGACTGATACAGTGTAATATAGGGGACGTCAGATTTACTGAGCTGTCCAATACAGTAGATGTAAAAAGAGCAGGTTTTATCCTGACACAAATTATCATCAATTATTCACGGGTTCTCTCTTTTTCAGATTACCGTCCTTTCTGGTGTATAGGTCGCACCGGTGTATAGGTCGCATTGTCCAATTATCACCAATAGATTGGAAAAATCCCTAGATAAGTCGCACCGGTGTATAGGTCGCACCTACGTTTAGCTCTGCTGCAAATGTCTGCCACAGGATCGCACAGCAAGGCTTTTAGGAAGATTAACACTTAAAAACAATTATTTGTTTGATAAAGATTATAGTAAATATGTGTCTGAGCTGAATTTTTCCTTAATAAATGAACGTAATTGTGAAATGAGCTGGATTTAAAAATTTGTTTCGCCGAAAGTGATAACAAGCCATATATAGGTCGCACCGGTGTATAGGTCGCAGGCCTTGAAAAAAACATAAAAAGGTGCGACCTATACACCGGAGAATACGGTAATCAATAAATTTGTGACCAGATGATGAGATGTAATGTGACAATGAAACATTAATTATAGTTGGCATACCAGAAGCACTGCCATTTATTAACAGAATCATAAATTACATCATACATGTACACAGTGATTGATTGATCAATTTCCTATTAATTAACTTCAGCACAGATGAATTACGCGTCCGTAATTTCTAGGGACAACAGAATAAAGTTATGGATCTTAGAATAACTTATATCTGCAGGCATTTTAGCTTAAAGTTCTGGCGAGGATGGATAAGGAAAAGTTTAAGGAGGAGAAAGAGGGAAGGAAGAGAGGGGTAGTTGTCTTGAAGTGAGTTTCAACCAGATACGGCACACTCTTCGGCTGGCATCAACTGGACTTCAGGTCCGCGAATGAACATCAAATTTTTACCTTTGTGAAGATTGATCAGTCCCAACTCCGGTAAAGTGGGCCAGCCTTAAACGTGCACAGATCGTCCATCCAGCTAGCGTTTAGCAGGCTTCCAGCGTGTTCACTCTCAGCATCTCGCTGAGATCCGCGTCATCCGAACCGAGGTAGTGGCACTGGTTCCGCGGTTTGGTTTTTCAAGATAAAATATTCCTCAAAGGAATTTTCATTCAAGTTGGAGCTATACGCTCGAGGCGGACTTATAGCTGGTGTCATGAACAGCTGTCTTTTATGAAGAACTCCACGTGGACACGCTGTGCAGCTTGTCGAACTCTGCTTTATTGCTCGGTGTAACTACACGACAACTCAACGTACACTGAACGTACCACGCATGCTCATCAGTCTGCTCCCAGGCTACGGAAGCCCAACTGTGACATATCACCACATCTCCCCCTTCCAACAGCAAAACACACGTTTAACCTTACATGGGTACCTTACAGAATTACTTAAAATGTTAGAAAATAATGTCTCTAAACACTAGGACGTTGGGGTAGACTGCCCTCAGTCCGTAGCAACGTAGGGATTATTCTGCCCTCAATAATTGCTGTTCCTATGAATCCTACAAAACAAACTTAAAGCTCCACTGACATCATCTTTTAACTTTCCATAAAATGGCACAACATATATATATATTAAGATTGACCTCTGATCGTTTTTGCTAAAACAATGTTAAATTAATTAAAATTCCTCTCAAAAACAGTTTAAAATTAGCGCCTTTTTTTTCACATGATAAATACGGGGTTTCCCGTCGCGCGATTATGACGTCACACACAGACTCACGTCAACTGCGCACCTTGTTTACAATGGACAAGATACAAACGCGATCCGTCCAATTTAGCCATTTAAAACTTTATATTTTAGCGGTTTGACTTCAGAGAAGCCAAAGTTATTTCCAGTAAACAGCAGGTTATAATTTTTTTCAGCTCCTGCTGGTTTTTGGAGACTTTTCACTTCAGGAAGTGCAGCAGCTCTGTGAGGACTTACAGCAGCTGATAGTTGAGAGTCAGAAGGAATTCTACATGTAAATCGTTTCCACAGCACTGAAATGGTAATATATTAGTTAATGTTTCTAATAATTATTCAACATTAATTTATAGTTTAAAAAATTAGTCCCTTTTAAAATATCTGTTAAATATTTTATTTTTTTATTTTATTTTGTTTGTGTTTTCAGGTTTCCAGGTCTCCAGTCCATCACCTGAGGCTCTTCCTGTTGAACCACTAGTACAACCCAGACTTTCACATCACAGCAGGTAAGATTGCATCAACAAAAAGAATAGTACTCAACAATATTCTTTGATGTAAATCTGTTGATTTTCTGTGGTTCTGATGAGGGAAGTGACAAAGTGGATGCAGCATTCAGCCCATAATGGACCCAGATGTCCTCTGCGTCCAGACCTACAACACCTGGACATCCAGGAGCGTGGACGAGGAATTCCTTCTGCAGCATCAGTCCTGATGTTCTACAGATCATGAAGATGTCTCCATCTGTTCTTTAACAATATCAAGGTTTGTTCTCCTCCACCTGGGTCCACTCTTCAGGTGAAGATATTTCTGTGAATTGATGATAAAACACACAGACACACACAGTATATATTATATGCAGTATACTGTATATTAAGACAATGGGTCAAACTAATGTCATGTATTTCCATCATTTTAATGATACACCACTATAACACCAAGTGATGTCCAAATTAAATAGAAAAATAAATATGAAATATTTTCAACATGTTGACTGGATTAAATAACAAAGCTGACAAATTGAAGCAACATGATCTGTGCAAATTGTTTTGTACACAAACTAATAACTAATAATGTTGAATAATTATTAGAAACATTAACTAATATATTACCATTTCAGTGCTGTGGAAACGATTTACATGTAGAATTCCTTCTGACTCTCAACTATCAGCTGCTGTAAGTCCTCACAGAGCTGCTGCACTTCCTGAAGTGAAAAGTCTCCAAAAACCAGCAGGAGCTGAAAAAAAATTATAACCTGCTGTTTACTGGAAATAACTTTGGCTTCTCTGAAGTCAAACCGCTAAAATATAAAGTTTTAAATGGCTAAATTGGACGGATCGCGTTTGTATCTTGTCCATTGTAAACAAGGTGCGCAGTTGACGTGAGTCTGTGTGTGACGTCATAATCGCGCGACGGGAAACCCCGTATTTATCATGTGAAAAAAAAGGCGCTAATTTTAACACTACTTTGACTAAGGCTGCGCTTTTTTGCGCAAGTGAACTTGGCTTCTAAATCCCCCGGTCCCTTTCAGTGGGCTATATAATGTTGATTCAAATGCTAATGACCCTACTAAAGACCCATTAATTGTACACCTACATCCCCCCACCCACTACCCCTCAGTCCAAAATCCTTGGACCCAGTGCAGGCCTTGTATAACACATAAGCATTTATCGCTGCCAGGTCAAGCATGTTGTAGAACACGGCAATGGGCCGCACCGTATTTAAATGTGCAATCTGGTCCATTATACCAGTGAGTCAGTTGACCTCAGGTCATGTGACCTATGTCGGTCCGTCAGTTGACCTCATGTCATGTGACCTGTGTCAGTCCGTCAGTTGACCTCATGTCGTGTGACCTGTGTCGGTCCATCAGTTTACTTCATGTCATGTGACCTGTGTCAGTCCGTCAGTTGACCTCAGGTCATGTGACCTGTGTTGGTCCGTCAATTGACCTCGGGTCATGTGACCTGTGTCGGTCCATCAGTTGACCTCAGGTCATGTGACCTGTGTCGGTACGTCAGTTGACCTCATGCCATGTGACCTGTGTCGGTCCGTCAGTTGACTTCATGTCGTGTGACCTGTGTTGGTCTGTCACTTGACCTCAGGTCATGTGACCTGTGTCGGTACGTCAGTTGACCTCATGCCGTGTGACCTGTGTCAGTATGTCAGTTGACCTCGGGTCATGTGACCTGTGTCGGTCCGTCAGTTGACCTTAGGTCATGTGACCTGTGTCGGTCCATCAGTTGACTTCATGTCGTGTGACCTATGTCGGTCCGTCAGTTGACCTCAGGTCATGTGACCTGTGTCGGTCCGTCAGTTGACCTCGGGTCATGTGACCTGTGTCGGTCCGTCAGTTGACCTCAGGTCATGTGACCTGTGTCGGTACGTCAGTTGACCTCAGGTCATGTGACCTGTGTCGGTCCGTCTGTTGACCTCAGGTCATGTGACATGTGTCGGTCCATCAGTTGACTTCATGTCGTGTGACCTATGTCGGACCGTCAGTTGACCTCAGGTCATGTGACCTATGTCAGTCCGTCAGTTGACCTCGGGTCTTGTGACCTGTGTTGGTCCGTCAGTTGACCTCGGGTCATGTGACCTATGTCGGTACGTCAGTTGACCTCATGCCGTGTGACCTATGTCGGTCCGTCAGTTGACCTCATGTCGTGTGGCCAGTGTCTGTCCGTCAGTTGACTTCATGTCGTGTGACCTGTGTCGTTTTGTCAGTTGACCTCATGTCATGTGACCTGTGTCTGTCCGTCAGGTGACGGACAACAATAGTTCAAGCATGTTGTAGAACACAGCAATGGGCTACCTGCATGTGCCGGCATGCACCTTATATACATGTGCCAAGGAGAAGGAGAGAGACAGTACTTGTAAGAAAAATAATTTATTTGACAGACCATCAGGGTTACAGGATAATCAGCAGAGCAGTATAAGACAATTTCAGTGCTGTGGAAACGATTTACATGTAGAATTCCTTCTGACTCTCAACTATCAGCTGCTGTAAGTCCTCACAGAGCTGCAGCACTTCCTGAAGTGAAAAGTCTCCAAAAACCAGCAGGAGCGGAAAAAAAATATATAACCTGCTGTTTACTGGAAATAACTTTGGCTTCTCTGAAGTCAAACCGCTAAAATATAAAGTTTTATATGGCTAAATTGGACGGATCGCGTTTGTATCTTGTCCATTGTAAACAAGGTGCGCAGTTGACGTGAGTCTGTGTGTGACGTCATAATCGCGCGACGGGAAACCCCGTATTTATCATGTGAAAAAAAAGGCGCTAATTTTAACACTACTTTGACTAAGGCTGCGCTTTTTTGCGCAAGTGAACTTGGCTTCTAAATCCCCCGGTCCCTTTCAGTGGGCTATATAATGTTGATTCAAATGCTAATGACCCTACTAAAGACCCATTAATTGTACACCTACATCCCCCCACCCACTACCCCTCAGTCCAAAATCCTTGGACCCAGTGCAGGCCTTGTATAACACATAAGCATTTATCGCTGCCAGGTCAAGCATGTTGTAGAACACGGCAATGGGCCGCACCGTATTTAAATGTGCAATCTGGTCCATTATACCAGTGAGTCAGTTGACCTCAGGTCATGTGACCTATGTCGGTCCGTCAGTTGACCTCATGTCATGTGACCTGTGTCAGTCCGTCAGTTGACCTCATGTCGTGTGACCTGTGTCGGTCCATCAGTTTACTTCATGTCATGTGACCTGTGTCAGTCCGTCAGTTGACCTCAGGTCATGTGACCTGTGTTGGTCCGTCAATTGACCTCGGGTCATGTGACCTGTGTCGGTCCATCAGTTGACCTCAGGTCATGTGACCTGTGTCGGTACGTCAGTTGACCTCATGCCATGTGACCTGTGTCGGTCCGTCAGTTGACTTCATGTCGTGTGACCTGTGTTGGTCTGTCACTTGACCTCAGGTCATGTGACCTGTGTCGGTACGTCAGTTGACCTCATGCCGTGTGACCTGTGTCAGTATGTCAGTTGACCTCGGGTCATGTGACCTGTGTCGGTCCGTCAGTTGACCTTAGGTCATGTGACCTGTGTCGGTCCATCAGTTGACTTCATGTCGTGTGACCTATGTCAGTCCGTCAGTTGACCTCAGGTCATGTGACCTGTGTCGGTCCGTCAGTTGACCTCGGGTCATGTGACCTGTGTCGGTCCGTCAGTTGACCTCAGGTCATGTGACCTGTGTCGGTACGTCAGTTGACCTCAGGTCATGTGACCTGTGTCGGTCCGTCTGTTGACCTCAGGTCATGTGACATGTGTCGGTCCATCAGTTGACTTCATGTCGTGTGACCTATGTCGGACCGTCAGTTGACCTCAGGTCATGTGACCTATGTCAGTCCGTCAGTTGACCTCGGGTCTTGTGACCTGTGTTGGTCCGTCAGTTGACCTCGGGTCATGTGACCTATGTCGGTACGTCAGTTGACCTCATGCCGTGTGACCTATGTCGGTCCGTCAGTTGACCTCATGTCGTGTGGCCAGTGTCTGTCCGTCAGTTGACTTCATGTCGTGTGACCTGTGTCGTTTTGTCAGTTGACCTCATGTCATGTGACCTGTGTCTGTCCGTCAGGTGACGGACAACAATAGTTCAAGCATGTTGTAGAACACAGCAATGGGCTACCTGCATGTGCCGGCACGCACCTTATATACATGTGCCAAGGAGAAGGAGAGAGACAGTACTTGTAAGAAAAATAATTTATTTGACAGACCATCAGGGTTACAGGATAATCAGCAGAGCAGTATAAGACAATTTCATGCATAAAATTGTTCTGGAGCAGACAAAGCTTTCCGTTCAGTGGATGTCCCAAAATGCTCAACTGTGAGATAAATTCAGGGTCTGTTATGTGGGGACGATAACCAGAAGACAAGCTCACCGAGGCACCAAGGGCTTGAAAGAAAGCCTTCCAAACTTGAGACACAAATTGGGGACCACGATCCGAGACCATGTCACAAGGAATGCCGTGAAGTAGAAAGACATGCTGGACCATGAGGTGAGCGGTCTCCAGAGCAGAGGGGAGTTTAGTTAATGGAACAAAATGTGCAGCTTTAGGCCCTGTTTACACGGACACTGTGTGGGGGAAACGGATGTTTTGGGTATGTTAATTAGGTGAAAAGTTTTGCGTTGACACGGTCGAATTCTGTGGATACGACTCTCTCCCCCTCCACCCCCCGTCCTCATGATTTAACTGTAGTTACCATGCTGGGCCGTTAGATGGCGCTGTGATTATTGGAACCTTCACTACTGCGCATGCGCTGCCTGAGGTAAACAGAGCAGCTGCCTCGTCTGTTTTCCTCTCTGGCTAAAATCAGCTAACTACAAGTTGTTGTCAACAAGTTAACAACAAGTTAAAGCTGGAATTTGGATAAGAGTCAACAGATTTGACACCAAGCGGGACTCTCTTCATCTACCAAGCTCCACACCAGACAGACGCTGAGTGGACTGTGGACCAGAACCGCTGAGCGGGCTGTGGACCAGAACCGGACATTACTCTGTGATAAACAGCTGACTTACAGCAGGTAAATCAACGTTCTTAATATAATGTTTGCTCTTGTTTACTTTGATCACACAACAACTGAGTTTTTATTTATTTATTTATTTATTTCTGCCAGGTGGAGCTGTCGTTCCAACAGGCTGATGGTTCGGCGGTTCTGATGGGTCCAGATGAACACACAGCAAGAGTCCAGTTCATTAACGTAGTTACAGTTCGGTTCACGTGTTTTAATAGTGTGTTCAGTTTAATTCTCAGTGTTTGTGTTACGTAAAGTTTGTGGTGCTGAATAAATAAATAAATAAAAAATAAACCTGGTGTCTTCATTTTCACAGCACGTTAAGCACTGTTAAAAAAATGTAACGAGTCCAGATAGATACTGTAGTTCAGATAAATTTACATCTCCCACGCCAACATAAATACTGTTTATTATTGTTAAACTGTTATATTTTGCAACGTGACACGTGAAATGTCAGACTGTCTGCGCGTGCGAGCTGCGCGCATGTGTTCAAACAAAAGCTCCACGGGAGATGTTTACATTATCAGCGGGGGGTCAGCGAAAAACTTCCACCTTGAGAGCAGGGTCAGAAAAGTATCGGTGTCATCGAGGGGGGCCAGCAGCGTCGTGTAGGCGATAAGCAAAGTCGCAAAGAGAAAGTAGCGGTTACACTCAAAATACGCGCCGTGTAAACTGGCCCTTAGAGAATCTGTCAACAATGGTAAGGATGACGGTGTTACCTTCAGAAGGGGGTAAACCCGTCACGAAGTCCAGAGCAATGTGGGACCAAGGACGACCAGGAACAGCAAGGGGCCTGAGGAAACCCGCAGGAGGTTGATGGGTGCTTTTATTTCGAGCACAAACAGCACATGCAGCGACAAAACGCTTGACATCACGGGGAAGGGTAGGCCACCAGAAGTGCCGCTTGGTGAAGGAAGTCATGCGATTGACACCAGGATGGCAGGAGAACTTCGAACAGTGAACCCATTGCAGGACCTGGCTGACCACAGACACGGGAACAAACAAACGATTAGGTGGACCAGTACCAGGATCAGGTTCAGTCTGTTGAGCTTGAATGATGTCCCTCTCGATCCCCCAGGAGGTGGCACCAACAACACAGGTGCGAGGGAGAATGGCCTCAGTGGTCTCGGCGGAATCTGTAGACGAGAATTGTCTGGACAGGGCATCAGGCTTAACATTCTTGGACCCAGGGCGATAAGTGATAGAAAAATTGAACCTGGTGAAAAACAGGGACCACCTGGCCTGTCTCGGGTTCAGTCGTTTGGCACTCCGTAGATAAGAAAGGTTCTTATGGTCGGTGAGAACAATAAAAGGCAGGTTGGACCCCTCTAACCAATGCCTCCATTCCTCGAGAGCCAATTTGATGGCCAACAATTCCCGATTTCCCACGTCGTAGTTGGCCTCAGAAGGAGAAAGGCGGCGAGAAAAAAATGCACAAGGGTGGACCTTGCCATCAACAGGGGACCTCTGCGAGAGAACAGCACCCACGCCGGTGTCCGAGGCGTCAACCTCAACAATGAACTGCAAACTGGTGTCAGGATGGGTTAGAACAGGGGCAGAGGAAAAAAGTCCCTTGAGTTTGATGAAGGCCTCTTCAGCCTCCCTGTTCCAAGAGAAAATACGGAGAGAAGAGGTGAGTTTGGTTAATGGACACACAACTTGACTGAAGTTCCTGATGAAACGGCGATAAAAGTTGGCGAAGCCCAGGAAGCGTTGGAGTTGTTTGCGGTTCAGAGGAGTGGGCCAGTCCATCACAGCCTTGACCTTCTCCGAGTCCGTCCAGACCTGTCCACTCTTAAACACAAATCCCAAAAAGGCAACAGAGGGCACACTGAACTCACACTTCTCAGCTTTGACGAAGAGTTGGTTCTCAAGCAGCCGCTGGAGAACAGCCCGAACATGTTGTGTGTGTTGTTGAGGGTCCTTGGAGAAGATCAGGATGTCGTCCAGGTAAACGAAGACAAACTGAGACAAAAAATCCCTCAGTACATCGTTGACCAAGGCCTGAAACACAGCAGGAGCATTTGACAACCCAAAAGGCATCACTAGATATTCAAACAGCCCGAACATGTTGTGTGTGTTGTTGAGGGTCCTTGGAGAAGATCAGGATGTCGTCCAGGTAAACGAAGACAAACTGAGACAAAAAATCCCTCAGTACATCGTTGACCAAGGCCTGAAACACAGCAGGAGCATTTGACAACCCAAAAGGCATCACTAGATATTCAAAATGTCCAAAAGGGGTTCTGAAGGCAGTCTTCCATTCGTCCCCTTCTTTCATACGAACCAGGTGATAAGCGTTCCGGAGGTCAAGCTTAGTGAAAATAGAAGCCTCCCTGAGTTGCTCGTAAATGGACTCGATAAGAGGTAGAGGATATTTATTCTTAATGGTGATCTGGTTCAGTTCTCTGTAATCTATACAAGGCCGTAACGTTTTATCCTTCTTGGCGACGAAGAAAAACCCAGCTCCAACTGGGGACGTCGAAGGACGAATAATGCCTGAGGATAAAGATGCGTCAATATATTCCCTCATAGTTTGCTTCTCAGGACCAGACAGATTATACAGACGGCAGGAAGGTAAGGGAGCACCAGGTAGTAAATCTATGGAACAGTCATATGGCCTGTGGGGAGGTAATGAGAGAGCTCGGGATTTGCTGAACACCGGGGCCAGGTCATGGTAACTGGTTGGAATAGATGACAAATCCACCACCTCATCTTCATAACAAGGCGGAGGAGAGGAGGAGATTGCAGATTTAAAGGTATTGTGACATGATTTTGTAAATTTGAATATTTGTCAGAACATATATATCTTATATCATTAAGCTCTGGTCGTTTTTGCATAATAAATTATAAATATATTAAATTTTTATTCCAAGTTATGGTAGTTTTTTTCTCTGGGATACGCCCCTAAAAATCTGCGCATTTCCGCAAAACATCATCTTGACGTGACAACGGGAAGGCACGCTCCAACGTGCATTTAAATAATAATGGTGGAGCATGTCCTATCGCGTCTGAGATATCATTTTGAGACAGTAAATCTTCCAAAACTCTCATTAATAAACCCTCCCTGAATAAAAAAATTACAGATGTTACCTGATGGCGCAGACATAATTTAAAAATGCATACATAGCAACGTGTTTGCTCCGGGCTCTCGGCTAATATTTTTAGAAGCTATCTTGGCTAACAAGAGTCCCTGACACCGGTCACGTCTGAGATATATCATTTTAAGACAGTAAATCATCCAAAACTCTCATTAATATCCCTCCCCGAATAAAAAGAATTACCTGATCGGCAGACATAATTTAAAAATACATCATTAGCAACGTGTTTGCTCCGGGCACTCGGCTAATGTTTGTTAGCTGCTATGTCGGCTTATTACCGGTTGCGTCCGCGATATATCATTTTAAGACAGTAAATCATCCAAAACTCTCATTAATATCCCTCCCCGAATAAAAAGAATTACCTGATCGGCAGACATAATTTAAAAATACATCATTAGCAACGTGTTTGCTCCGGGCACTCGGCTAATGTTTGTTAGCTGCTATGTCGGCTTATTACCGGTTGCGTCAGCGATATATCATTTTAAGACAGTAAATCATCCAAAACTCTCATTAATATCCCTCCCCGAATAAAAAGAATTACCTGATCGGCAGACATAATTTAAAAATACATCATTAGCAACGTGTTTGCTCCGGGCACTCGGCTAATGTTTGTTAGCTGCTATGTCGGCTTATTACCGGTTGCGTCAGCGATATATCATTTTAAGACAGTAAATCATCCAAAACTCTCATTAATATCCCTCCCCGAATAAAAAGAATTACCTGATCGCGCAGACATAATTTAAAAATACATCATTAGCAACGTGTTTGCTCCGGGCACTCGGCTAATGTTTGTTAGCTGCTATGTCGGCTTATTACCGGTTGCGTCAGCGATATATCATTTTAAGACAGTAAATCATCCAAAACTCTCATTAATATCCCTCCCCGAATAGAAAGAAACGAGAGATGTTACCTGATGGCGCAGACATAATTTAAAAATACATCATTAGCAACGTGTTTGCTCCGGGCACTCGGCTAATGTTTGTTAGCTGCTATGTCGGCTTATTACCGGTTGCGTCAGCGATATATCATTTTAAGACAGTAAATCATCCAAAACTCTCATTAATATCCCTCCCCGAATAGAAGGAAACTACAGATGTTACCTGATGGTGCAGACATAATTTAAAAATACATCATTAGCAACGTGGCCTGTGTTAGCTATCTGATTCGGCTAGCTTGTTAGCAGCGAACAAACATAATCTGCCGTGATAATTGGCTTTATACACTCAAAGTGTATAAAGTAAAACAACATGAACTCACGTAAAATAAATAGTTTATAATCTAAAACACTACACACCTCCGATTATGTTTACACAAAGACTTACTCATCTCCTGGACAGTCTTCCGATGGTCCCTGCGTTGTTTCGACATGGTAGCTCCTGTGGGACTTTCTTCTGTAGATTTTCTTTTAAAAATAGTAGGAATAGCATCCGGTTTTAAAAGTCTTCTGAATCTTACTGGTAATCCTAAAGATTCTTTTATACCAGGTGCTGAAAACAATCGGCAGTGAAATGGTCGCTGCAGACATAGGACTCCTGGAACCCACCGGTCTTTGTCTGGTCCATTCTTGACAAAGTTTGTCATCTTTTGGAAATTTGTGAAGGCTCACTTGTTCACTGCTGATATTAGAACACACAAATGCACTACAACGTGACGGCATTTTTCAAGTTACACAAATAAAAGGCGATCCTTCAGGAAATGAATCTGTATGGCAAGCAGTTAACACACCTAATAAACGGGCAAGGCTCTGCCTTCTGCCCGTTGTGACGTTGATGACTGGTGACGACGACTGGTGATGACGTATTGCGGAAATGCGCGGAATTTCAGGGGCGTATCCCAGCAAATACCAGAGAAAAATTTAGCATAATTTCGAATAAAATTTTAATATGTTTATAATTTATTATGCAAAAACGACCAGAGCTCAATGATATAAGATATATATGTTCTGACAAATATTCAAATTTACAAAATCATGTCACAATACCTTTAAGGCAGTTGGAGGAACAATAATGACTCCATGAAACTATCTGGTTATGAGACCAGTCAATTTGAGGGTTATGTTTTCTGAGCCAGGGAAATCCTAATATAACTTGAGGGGTCTCTGAATGAAAAACAAAAAATTCACTCTGTTCATGATGGTTGCCAGATACAATGATTTTTAAAGAGGTGATCTTATGGGAAATAGTGGAAATGGACTGACCGGTGAGCGCTGTCATAGAGAGGGGTTGATGTAAACTGTCCAGAGGGATAGAAAGTTGTTCCACCACACAGTCACTGACTAGATTCTGTTCAGCTCCAGAATCAATTAAAGCCTGCACAGGGAGATTAATGTTATTGTAACAAACTGCAGATTGAAGAGTCAGACGGTTCTCAGGAGAAATGTTTGAAGCGCCCACCAGTATCTCCTGTTTTACTGGTGAGAATGGCCTTTTAAACGAAGAGAACATGTAGCAATGAAGTGCCCCTTCTTCCCACAATATAAGCATTCTTTAGCTGAAAGACGCTTCTGTCTCTCCTCAGGGGTGAGGCGGGTACGTCCAATTAACATAGGCTCTGATGAATCAGGTTCATTCACAGGATTACATATTGGACTGCGGCTTACCGGATCCGGAAGTGGAGTCACGGAAGTGGAAGGACCCTGGGATTTGTAGTCCAACAATCCCCGATATTCTCTGTGGCGATCGTCAATGCGGATGGATAAATCAATTAGATCGTTTAAGTTGTCAGGTTCATTCACAAGGGCCAACTGATTCTTAATGTGATCATTGAGGGCATTGACGAATACTCCCCGTAGAGCGAGGTCCTCCCATCCGGCCTGTCTGGCCACAATCCGGAAGTGGAGAGCGAAGTCCGCCGCAGATTGGTTCCCCTGGCGTAGCGCCATTAGCCTCTTGGAAGCTGTCTCCTGGTGCAGCGGTCGCTCGAAAACTCTCTGAAAGTCGTTGTAAAAAGTGGAAAAGGTACAGTCACTTACAGAAATGGAACCAAAGTAAGCATCAGCCCACCTTAAGGCCTCTCCTTGTAGGGCGGAAACTATGTAGGATATGCGGGACGAGTCGGAGGAATAGGTTCGTGGAGCTCTGCTAAAGGCTAGATTACATTGTAGCATAAACCCACCAAAATGTTCAGTTTTACCAGAAAATAGTTGACTGGGTTTCATCTCGGGCTCACGCACAGAGTATTGGGTTGGTGGCTCTGGGGATTGTGCAGCAGAGGCAGTGTTGGTAATTCCGGTGTGGGAAGGAGGAGATCTCTGCTCTCCCAGCTTGTGGACCATTCCACCCAGTTTAGTCAAGTTCTCTGAGATAGTTTGTTGTTGGCTCTGAATCTGTTGAAACATGTTTTGGGTTGCAGTTAGTCGTTGTTCTTGGGAAAGAATAGCTTCTCTTAATTGATCCATCTCAGTCTGGTCGTGAGTACTCATGTTATGGCTGAATCATTCTGTTGTAAACAATTACTGAAAACGTACTCAAATTCAGACCAAGGCTGAGAAGGATCACAGACACAGGTAATCAGTTAAGTGAGTTTATTTACAGTGCTGGGGTAAAGGAAGTCAGGGTTCCTGGAAGGAAAGGGGGAAAAAGATTAATGATGATGTTTGGGGAATATTGCAGTTTTAGTGTTTAATTAAGTCTCTCTCTTACAGAAGGAACTTGGAGGAGGCAGACCAGAGGGAGGAGGTGAGTGTCCATCAGGTGAGTAATTCCTTGTATTTATCCAAGAGTCCCAAGTAGTGTCTTGCAGGTGGCAGCTGGTGGAGGAGTGTCAGGCTGGAGGACAGAGTTTTCTCAAAGAAGGAGTCCAGTTTGGAGGCAGCTTGTCCAGTTTGGGTTCCAGAGGTGAGTCACAGATTTGTCCAAGGTGACTGAATGATTCAGCAAAGACTGGAACCTCCTCCAAGGCTTAAATAGCAGCTGGACTCGTTAACCGGATTGGCAACAGCTGGTTACCCAGGAACTCCCATCTCCAACACTCAGCAACTGCAAGGTGAGTTCTCACATACACACAAACACAAACCCAACACAGCCAGTCCTTCTACAGCAACTCGAGTCAAATTAATCAGTCACAACACATTCTAAGGGGTGTAATAAATTCTACATTTTTATTAGGAATGATGGGGAACAGGGTGGCGAAGATTGGGAAGCTCTCAAATCCAACAGCCACCCAATCAGCCAGCTTATATTCATCTGGAACTCCACTAGGGATTCCTATTGCATCAAAATAAGTAGGACTGTTTGCATGCAGGTTAAATTTTGAATTTATGTTATGGCACGCTAAAATGTGTCCACATCTCTCACCTGAGTGTACTCAGTGTGACAAATTGTGTGTTCAAAAAGTATTTTAGAAGCAAGGGGCTCTACTAAGCTGGTGAGTGGCTGAGTGGAGTTTGCATTGTCCTGAAACGCACCAAACTGTTCACACAAGAAAATAACACCACACATTATCCCCACTAAAATCCCCCAAACCAGGGTCACTCTCCAGGGGGTTGTAACAAACCCATGGTATTTGAAAAAAGTAGACTGTTTAAACTATATTAGTTCTGGGCTCTTTTAATAAAACTTTTGTACTCCATTCTCCCAAAACAACCAAATAAAAGACAACAACCACAATACATTTTCAACCGTTTCCCTCAGCGTTTCGGCGCTTCGATGAGTTGGGAGTCCCTTCCAGGTGAGGGGGTCCTTTGTTGCTCAGCGGTGATGAAATTTCTAGGACCGGGGAGATTGATTTGTGTGTGTGAGTCTCTATATCAATATGTTTTAAACTTTTCTAGTGACATGTGCATTGGAGAGCCCTAAGTGAGTGGGTCCATCTTCTCGCTTTTCTTGGGGGATAAGTTCAGTTTTTTATTTGTGTGTCAAGGCTTGGAGACTCCGTTCTCCTTTTCTGGCCTCTGACTGTTTTATGTTAGGCCACCTGCCCTGACAAAGTGGGGTAAAAGGGGTGTATTGAGGCTTTCTGGGGGCGGGGGCTTCTGGGCTTATCAAGTCACTGGTCTCGATACAGTGACTTAAGAGCAGGCTGTGTGAGAGTGAAGTTATTATAACTTCACTCTCACACAGCCTGCTCTTTGAATTGAGAAAGTCCTTTGGATGAAGGGCGAAACGTTTTCTGTTACAAATAAAGTCCAGTTGTTTTTGTATTGAACGCTTGTTCCGATTGTAATCATTAAATTATTACTATCTTTGTGTTAGATGTGTTTATGAATCACATTCAAACACTGCTTATACCAATTAAATTGAAATAAAAAGTAACATCCCCCCCCACACACACACACACAATACTTAATTGCACACATTTGAGTGATGTAATAAATTACTTTCATTCCTGTTCAAATGCAATTCATCCTGCCATACAGGCAGTGTCTTGAATGGATGGTAAATGGACTGTACTTATATAGCACCTTTCTATCTAATCAAGACCTTCAAAGTGCTTTACAACACAATCTGTGCCTCATTTACACATTCATACAGAACTCTATTAGATCTCGACTAGGGGTGCACCGATTTCAATTTTCTGGCCGATTTTTAGAAAGTCTGACCTACCGATTCCGATTTTCAGGTGTGAAAAGGTCAAAATGTACCTTAAATTTTCCAATCTTACTTTATTGTAAACAAAGTGTAACCATAAAAAAATCAGTTCATTTTACTCTTTCACTTGTTACATTTTAAATTAATTTTTATTTTCATTTAAAAAAAAAAAAAAAAAAAAAAAGATAATGCAGCATGTGTAACATTTTCAAGTCAGTGGGTAATAAGAAATAACACTCGCACAGGTAAGTTTGTCCTCACAGACTTATTCCAGTCACTTTTTCATTAGTGGCAGGTTTTTCTTGATGAACAAAAGCATTTCTGCTTTGTCACCAGACAGGCGACTTCTTTTCTCATCTACTACATGTCCAGCCAACTAAACAGGCGCTCGCTTTCAATGCTTGTGCATGGGGCAGGAACCTCCGATATGTAGTTCTGTAGCTGAAGGGCTGGCCAGCTGTTGCTCCTTTTCAATGTTCTCCTTTAAGATTTCATTTTGAACTGCAAACAGTAGACTACACCGTTTTGCTGCAGATTCATCGATGTCAGGAGGTCCCACTTCAGAGAATGTTCCTGCACAGGTGTGCATCTGGTCCCCCCCTCTGCTGAGAAGTAGTGATTCTTGTACCTTGTTTTGCATAAACAAAGAAAGATGGGTCAATCATTGTGTTTTGTATACATTAAAAGTTTTTTAAATTGCATGTAAATAAAGAAATGCATTGAAATGCATTTCTTTATTTACATGCAATTTAAAAAACATTTAAATTAAATTTAAAATAAACATTTTTTGATTGAAATTTTCAATAAAGAAATGTGTATTTTAAATTTAATTTAAATGTTTCTTGAAATATAGTAGTAGGCTAAAAGTAATTGTGACTAAAATAGAATATTCACAGTTACTTACCTTGGATCCAGAATAGTGGCCAAGCTGTACAGAAGCTCATGCAGCATCTTCTCACAACAGCCTCCAGCAAGTAGCTTTGGCTGTACCCACACCACGGTCTGTGCTTGCTTGCCTCTCCAAAATCCATTTGAGTGCAGTGATGGCTGGGATTACAGTTTAAGAGTACTTGATTACATTCGAATTGTTCGTCAATCCACTGTGCAGTAAAACTTAACATGGACATTAAACTTACATCAGAAGTCCAGATGTCTGTTGTAAAGCTGAGTGTATTTGGATTAACTTTTAGCAGGCTGCGGGTGTCTCTCAAAACGTGGCCGAACATCTCCGGTAATGTAACATCAGAAAAATGTCTCCGCCTCGGCATATAATATCGTGGGCTCACGTGCTGCATCAAGCTTCTAAAACCTTTGTCCTCAACAACTGAAAAGGGCTGGTCATCTAATGCCATGAACTCCATCACTTTCCTCATGGTAGCTTTGCTCTTTTCGTTGTTCATAAAAGTTAACAGCGGCTGTGAAAACCACCGACTGGCTCGTTGATAGCGCTAGCTTTAGCTTAGCATTAGCATAGCTTGGTTGCTCGCTTCAAACGTTGCACACTTGGCTGCATGGTGATTTCTTAAATGGCGAACAAGATTTGATGTATTAAAGGTTTTGGTTGTGGCTCCACCACGACTTACTTCGGCTTTACACAAGTTGAGATCTTTTGCTCATTTTAAAATAGTAGAACCTCCAAACAGACAACATGGCTGCTCCGAGTGACCTGTGTTGACTGTTTAACGCGCATGTGCAGACGTGACCTGGTGGGCGGGTCTGAGTCAGCCCCGTCTCAGCCCCCCCCACCCCCTCTCACAGCAGAGAAAAAGAGACAGCGGCTGATTTTCAGACCTTTGCGGAGGCAGATGCGATTGGTGGACAAAATCGGCTTCTCATTTAACGATCGGCCGATCGCCGATTTTCCCAAATTAAGGAAATCGGGGCCAATCGATCGGCCGGCCGATTTATCGGTGCATCCCTAATTGCTACAAAGCTAATTGAACAAATCATTCTAAAGAAACTAAACATGTTTTCTTAAGGATATATTTTCTACTGTTGGCTCCTTTATCCTAAATGTGATCAACAGCAGTTTGATGCTTAGTGTGGTACCAAGAAATTTTAGACATACACATTCTGTGATCTCAGTGGGATTTGCCTGGTTAATTAAAGGTTAATAAAATAATAACCCTATTATGGGGTGTAAGTTGGACCCTGTGTACATAATGTCATTCCACCTCATGTACAACATGTGATGACAATGACAATAAAATTTACTTGATCTATTTAAGCTAGACATGTTGATGCCTGGTAATAACACCCCCCTCCACCCGGTTTGAATCGGGCACACGTTTCATTTTATCTGTGACCTTATTTGTGATGCTCTTTTTTTCTCTCCAGAACTTTCACAGCAACATATTTATAAGGAGGAGGGGCTAATGATGGACCAGCAGCTCCAGAATCAGGAGGAACCAGAACCCCCTCACATTAAGAAGGAATGTAAGGAACCAGATTCTCCACAGATTAAAGTGGAATTGGAGGAACTAGAACCTCCACAGATTATAGAGGAACAGAAGGCATCAGAATTTCCACATATTAAAGAGGAAGTTGAGGAACTCCACATCTGCCAGGTTGAAGAGGAGTTTGTTTTGAATCGGGAGACTGGTACTTTTATGGAACCTCTTACTTGTGAGAAAAGTGACCACAGTGAACCAGAACCATAGACCTGCTCCACTCTAATATGTCTCCTGGAGATAAGATCCAACCTAACACTTGCAATAATTATGGAACAAGTTTTTCTCATTTTCAATCAATGAACCATAATAACAATGTTCTCTTACAGGAAAAATCATATTCATGCAAGTTATGTAATAAAACTTTCAAACAAAGTAACCATTTAATGTCTCACATGAGCACTCATAGATGCAAAAAGACATATTTATGCACAGAATGTGGGAAATGTTTTGAATCTCCTAGTGCTATGACCATTCACATGAGAACTCACACTGGTGGGAAGCCATATTCTTGCCAAGAATGTGAAAAAAGTTTTAGTCGTAAAAGTCATTTGTTGAACCACATAGGGACACATACAAGTGAAAAGCTACATTCTTGTAAAGAATGTGAGAAGACTTTTAGTTGTAAGAAAAACTTATTGACTCACATGAGAACTCACACAGGTGAGAAGCCTTACTCTTGTAAAGTATGTGAAAGAAGTTTCAATGTGAAAGAAAAACTTACTGCCCCATGTAAGAACTCACACAGGTGAGAAGCCATATTCATGCAAAGAATGTAAGAAGAGTTTCAACCAAAAGAGTCACTTGTTATCCCACATGAGAACTCACACGGGTGAGAAGCCATTTTCTTGTCAAGAATGTGGGAAGAGTTTTAGGCACAACAGTCACTTGTTGACTCACATCAGAACTCACACAGGTGAGAAACCATATTCTTGCAACAAATGTGAGAAGAGTTTGAATGCTCTGTGGCTTGGAACCTAATATAGGGAGAGAGAGAGAGCACTACCTCCACCTACAGCTAATGAGCACCAGCTGCAATCAATTAGGCTCATACAGCCTAAACAGCTCATGCCTCTGCTCAAAACAATATTGTGTCCTGACTAAAATAAATTATATGCCTGGGGCATGTAACACCCCCCCACATAAGAAATTACATGGGAGATGCAGCCATACTACACCAGGCTCATCACCCATGTAAATGAAACCAAAAAAAATCCTAACACCTACACCTTAACACTAACAACAAGCAAAAAAACCAACAACACATATCACACACAACTAATAGTTGCCTTCAGAATACCTGAAACCCAAAAAGGCGTCGCCGGTCAGGTTGTACATCACAAGGCCTCAGTTTAGCAGCACTCTCACCAACATTCAGTTTAGTGATGTCAGACTGAAGATCAGGGTTTTTTCCAACAACCAGAGGGAAATTGTCCGCCTCTGTGTTATCAGTTCCATCACATGACAGGAATATCATTTTAGCTGCACCAACACTGTCATCAGGCACCCTGCAGACAAAGCATTGAGAGTTAACACAATCACTGTCTACAAATTCAAACTGTTCCATCAGATCATCTCTCACAGACAGCAAACTATCACTCTCTGCTGCTGATTCAGCTAAAGGTTCCACGACGTCCAGCATCACACTCACAACCTCCTGTGAACAGGATGAAAAGGTAACCAGAGGAGCAGGATGGACAGTCAGGCTTGGCTCCTCTGAAACAATGCTCAAATTGCTCACTGGGACGTCTTCTAATTCAGAAAAAAGCAAAAAACAGTCACTCAGATCAATGTCATCATCGTCATCATCATTATTTTTGCACTGCACGTCTACTAGTGGTGACACCTCTGGAGTGACCAAATCCAAATCCACAGTTAAGTCATTCTTAAGTTCTTCACTTTTCTCAAGTTCTTCACTTTTCTCAAGTTCTTCACTTTTCTCAAGTTCTTCACTTTTCTCAAGTTCTTCACTTTTCTCAAGTTTTACAAGTTCAGGGTTCTCAAGTTTAGGTTCAGGGTTCTCAGCAACAAAAAAACTAGAGCAAAGTCCCAACTCAGCTTTTCCAGGGCTCCACGTTAGTGAACCCCACAGTGGGCGAAACCTCACCTCACCCAACGGGACATGTTCAACACCGAGCTCTAACTCTCTCTGATAAACCTTATTTTGCAATTCTAACTTTCGCCGCTCCAAACTAATCTCCATCTCTCTCAGACGTTCATTCAAACGGGTCATCTCATCATCCAACTCCATTGTTGTAAGAAAAAACACTGTTTTAAACAGCTCACTACCACAAAACGTCTGTCACATAAACTACTCACTAACTCACATAAATGTAGTCATTTGTTGTCCCACACGAGAACTCACACAGGTGAGAAGTCACATTTTTACAACGAAGATGGGCAGAGTTTCTGTCAAGACTCTTACTGACCCACATGGGCGCTAACTGTTGAGATGTGTGATTAAGGCCACACAGGTGGAAAATGTTTAACTTAAAATCATATTTTGCCTGGTCACATAAATTCTACACAGATTAAACATTACATACCTTTATTCTCAAAGGAGGTCAGTGTTGTTAAGGAATATTTTTGTTTTTTGATAAAGCAGAGAAGTTGACAATTTTTTTTTCCGCCTGAAGATTTTCTGACTATGTAGAAATGGATAGTTTACAGGACATTTGTTGGTGTAAATACTCAGTCATCCAGGACATGATCATCCTAACAAACTAAATCAAAAGACAAAACTTTTTAAAGACATTTCTTATTGAAAGAGTTTTTTTGTTTTGTTTTGTTTTTTTGTTTATAATTCAAGCTTAATACAATCCTCTGATAGAAATCCAAATATCTTGAAAGCATTAAACTGTCCAACTGTTTATGATTAAACTTTTTTGTCCTTTTCTAATATTCCTATCCAGTTCTTTAGACAATGACATCCTAATAAAGTCCACGTTATTTGATTAAATCAATTTTTACAGTTTATTTGTTGAGTTTATGGTTCCAATAAAATGTGATTTCTCAACTTTTTGATAAATTTACAACAGCCAGATATACTGTATAAATGACTAGGCAGGGGTCACCAATAAAATCTGAGCAGTCTCTGCAAGGGAGCCTTTGATGTAGGAAATAAACAAACAAAAAATATTGTATTATTGTTTGCCTCACAGCTGGCCAACTTGATCTTGAGTTTAGTGTCTGAGGGAAAACGTAATTTCTCCCTTCAAACTTCTGTATTTCTATGTTCTGTTTCTGTTTGTACATTACATTATTTGTAATCAGCAGAAGTCACTTTATGTAATGCACAGATGCAGAATAGCTGCAAGCCTGTTTGTTTTATTTGTTTGTTTTGAAAGCTTACATTTTTTATCTAAAAAAGCTAAATCTGGTACTCTGGACATTAAAAAAAAAAGCAAAAAAAATTGTAGAAACGTTTCGTCTTTCGTCCGAAAGACTTCCTCAGTCTGAGGTGCTGTATTCAGCTCAGTCTTATAAATAGCACCCTCTCACAGTGGATCAACCAGTTGGCTGATGACAGCCGAAACCAGCTGCTCACATGATCAAGGAGGACCATCAGCCTAACGATGGATCGTTAGCACCCTGATGGTTGTTTGCTATTCACAGAGGGCTGAGTGATACTAGCAATAACAGCATTGTAAGAGGGGGACAGTTGAACCCGGAGGCCTCCACCTCTGTTTAATGATGGACGGTTTCTTTTCACAAAGATGGCCTCCTTTACTCCTCTCTCAAACCATTGTTCCTCTCTATCAAGGATGTGAACATCTTAATCCCTGAAAGAGTTTTTTTTAATGTCCAGAGTACCAGACTTAGCTTTTTTAGATTTTTCTACCTGGATTATTGAGCATGCATCAGGGTACTTACATTTTTACTTTAAACTGTCATTTATTTATTTATTTATTTCAATGTTGTCAAACAGTATTTGCCATCCTATTTCCATGCTGACTAAAATGTTCCTGTTAAATTATTATTCTTTTTATTTGTTCTTTAGTTATCTGCATCAGGTAAAATAAAATAATGCAAATTATATACTGTATATACAGGTGCTGGACATAAAATTAAAATATCATGAAAAAGTTTATTTATTTCAGTAATTCCATTCAAAAAGTGAAACTTGTATATTATATTAATTCATTACACACAGACTGATATACGGTAGTTCAAATTAGGGGTGCACTGATTGCAGTTTCCTGGCCGATCACCAATTTCTAAAAGTCCTACCTGCCGATTCTGATTTTAGCCAGTACCTATTTTGTTTTATAAGCAACACTGTCAGGTGTTATGTCACAATGCACCTTCAATTTTTCAATATTTTTTTGACAAACATTCCCTTTAACAATATCCTTTGTAGAAAAAAATACAAACTTGTTTTAACTGGCCATGAGGTAGTACTATAAAATATAAATGAAATTCAGACAATTGTTGTTAAAACAAAAAAAAAAGGTAAAATCGGGTTTTCATGCAAATATCGGCCCATTTTCGATTTCCCAAAAATTAAAGAAATCAGGGCCATTAAATCGGCCGGTCGATTTATCGGTGCACCCCTATTTCAAATGTTTATTTCTTTTAATGTTGATGATTATAACTGACAACTAATGAAAACCCCAAATTCAGTATCTCAGAAAATTTGAATATTACTTAAGACCTTTTTTTTTTTAACTGATTTTTTTAAATGTTGGCCAACTGAAAAGTATGAACATGAAAAGTATGAGCATGTACAGCACTACTTATTTGGGGCTCCTTTTGTCATGATTACTGCAGCAATGCGGCGTGGTATGGAGTTGATCAGTCTGTGACACTGCTCAGGTGTTATGAGAGTCCAGGTTGCTCTGATCGTGGCCTTCAGCTCTTCTGAATTGTTCGGTCTGACGTATCGCATCTTCCTCTTCACAATAACTCATACATTTTCTGTGGGGTTAAGGTCAGGTGAGTTTACTGACCAATTAAGCAGTGCTGGGCAGCGCTAATCCAAAAATTAGTTCCGCTATTTCTAAAGCACTTATTAATTTATTTAGGTCCGCAATTTCAAAAGCGCTTATGTATTAGCAACGCTAGCGGACGCTAATGCTAATAAGCTAACGTGCTAATGGCGAACTACTTTTTTTAATCCAGCAGATTTGACCATTTCGTGAAACTCTCAAGCTCAGAAAAACTTGTGCTATAACGTCAGCTATGAAATATATTTTTTCTCAGCAAAGAAATAATTTTTTTACCATGTTTTCTTGGAAAGTCCGATGCACTCAGGTCAGGAAGCAGTCGTCGGCTTTCCCAATCAGACAGACACGGCTGTCAGAACGTCAGAGGTCACCATTTGAAGGGATTTCAGACGGTGTTCAATGATCAGACGTGTCTTAAAATGATAAAGATTTATTGACAGGCACAGATTAACAGAATAATCAGAGTATAACAGGGAATAGAACAATTAATTGTGCACAAGAAATTGTGAGCATTTCAGACCTGTCCGCGCCGAAGGTCCCCCGAGAATGCTGACTTTCCTTAGTTGTTTGTGTGATAATATGTGGCTTGTTCTGCTGTGTGATTGATTGTTCTACTGATAAAGATCCTGGTTGCCGGGACAACAGCTATGAGCCCCCAGGGTCTCATAGTGCTCTGTTTAGATTCCTTATTGTGTGTGCGTGGCTTCTCTTTTGTCCTTAAGACATAAAGAGTTTAATGTACCGTATATATGTTTGTATCTGTCTGTACCATGGATTTTTATGTGTATGCGTTTGTTTGTATTAGAATGTTACTCTGTGTGCTTTTATATTCTTTGGATGTTCTGTGGGTCAGTTTGACTTTTTGGGCTTGTCCCAGGAATGTAGACATCCCTGTTTGGCCTACCCTGTGTGTTGCTTTCAAGCTGGACAGAAAACATGTTTGCACAAACCTTTTTTTAATACATTGATAATACTTTGTTTACAGCACACTTGTATATTGGTTTCAATCAGAATATCCTTCAACAATAGCTTCTGTGGCTGTCGTGGATGCCATTTTGAACAGTGCTAATGGCAAACTACTTTTTTTAATCCAGCAGATTTGACCATTTCGTGAAACTCTCAAGCTCAGAAAAACTTGTGCTATAACGTCAGCTATGAAATATATTTTTTCTCAGCAAAGAAATAATTGTTTTTACCGTGTTTTCTTGGAAAGTCCTTTGCTTCTGTGGGCGCCGCCATTTTGAAGAGGGCAAATGAGGCGCTGACGCGTCGCGTAGGCCGCTGAGAAACATCCATAAGTTCACCCTCCATGTTAAAAACTCTTCGTCTGACTCTTCGAAAACAAGCAATAAGGCTGCAGAGTAACACACTGGCTGCTAACTGCTATAGTGTCTATGGAGAGAGCGCTCTCTAGCCAAGAGACTGAGGGGGACGCTTTTTTGTCACGGACCACATCCGGCGCTGACAGGATATGGTCTGTTAGCAGTCGTCCGGTTGATTTAAGAGCTCGTAAATAAGTTTTTTCGTTTTTACTGATAGATAATTAGTTATTAGCGGTACTGCATTTTAAATAAAAATAGCGCAAACCGCTTATGAATTATAAAAGTTAGTCAATCCGCTGTAACGCTGACAAATTGTTTAGGTCCGCTATAAGCGGATTAGCGCTTTAGCTGGACCAAATGTGAAATCAGCTGGATTTAAAAATCTGCGGTGTGGTTTATGAGTGGTATCTTGCAAACAAAAACAGTGAACCTCACAGCTAAGCTAAATGCAGCTACCGGTACACCCAGAGCAAGGGGCGGGCAGCGACAGAGTCAGTCCGACCAGAGGAGGCTTTTTTCGGACACATGAGCTAGAAACGTCTGGAAGTGGCCCTCTTCTTCCTCTTCGCTCTCTGAGTCCTCTGCTGGCTGCTGCCCACAGCGCCCGTAGCGGCCGAAACTGGTACTGCACCATTTTTGCCCAAAATGAAAAACGAAGAATCAGAGCGAAAAATGGGTCTAAAAATATGAGAAAAAATCCATAAATAATACTCTTCAGTGTTTAATATGCAGGACATTCAAATGAACAAAAATACAGCGTATTATACACTGGTTTTCACTGTACTTTCTTTGCCATAGGTCAAAACAAGATGAAGAGTATGATGAAGGGATGTAGTAAGTTTGTAGACATCTTGGTTAAAATCTTTTGCCTCTTCTATGTTTAAATTCTAATTTTCAACATCTATACGATAGTTGAAATCCTCCACTATCACTGTCAATATTCAATAACTCTGAAAGCTAGGAAACGCCTTGCAACTGTGACTTTCCTTCCTTCTATTGACTACGGTGATATTATTTACATGAACTGTAAGGACCGACTGCATGAACGCTCCTACAAGCACCCTGCAGATGCTGGATGCTGTCTATCATGGTGCGCTAAGATTCATAACTGGCTGTAAATATCGTACCCACCACTGCACCCTGTATTCACTGGTTAACTGGACATCATTAACTTCACGCAGACTCTTCCACTGGTATATTTTCATCTTTAAATCACTTCTTGGTCTGTTGCCTTCATCTCCTCCCAAAAAATGTGTCTGAAAAGGATAAGAAGGCCGTGCTTTGTATACAGCAGCAACCATATGCACTCCAGCCATCTTTTGGACGACTGTATGGACATATTCTTGTTGTATCTCGGTACAATGACAATAAAGCTTATTCTGATTCTGATTCTACATGTCTCTGCATGAGTGCAGCTACAGCGTGCGCTCTCAGGACATTAATACCTGCAGTGTCCCCTCAGTGCGGACTGAACTAAGCAAAAGGGTCTTCTCCTACTCTGCTCTTGTTTCCTGGAATATCTTACAAAAAGATCTGAAGCTCTCAACCTTGACCTCTCTGTGGCTTTAAACATCTAAGCTCCTGGCAAAAACCAATGCAGACATGCACTTGTTTTTAGTTTTCTACATCGCCTTACAACCTAGCTGTTTTTTTCTTGCTACTTTTATTCCTTTTGACTGTCCTTTTGGTTGCCATTTTGTTTTAATTTGTAAACAAACAAATAAATAAATAAATAAATAAACTTGTATGCCTCTTTTATGATTGTCTATTGTTGTTGTTGTTGTTATCCACTGTTGTCATCACTCTTTGTTAAGAAATCAGGTCTCTCTAGTAAATGAGTCCCCAAGGCTCAATGGGATTAACCTGTATAAACAAATGTTGAATGAATGAATGACTGAATAATAGGTCAGACAAAAAGTCAGAGAGTTCTGACAAAAACTGAAAATAAGGGTCTAGTGGACGATACACAAGTGTTTTTTACTGATTTCCATTTTAGATAAGAAAGACCGAAGGTCAAGAACGCAAAGGGATTATCATTAATAATCGGCTTAGCATTAATCAAAAATCCTGACTGATTTGCCATCTAGATTAGTTTGAGATCTGATGAAAATTAAAGGATAAAAAATAAATAATCCAGATATCGTTTACATTCATGAAAAACAGTAAGATCTGTCTTACTTGGATTTTCCCCACCCAGAACCCTAAAATAAAAGTTGTTACTTCCTACTTTCTAGAGTCCTGTCTTCAGTATTTTTGCAACATACATGTTACAGTCAAATATGGCTCAAAGCAGGGAGTAGAAAAAGTTAGTCTAGCATCACATGATTGTTTGTTGTCTGTGTAAATGCTGACCTACAATGTTTTTAGCAGAACTTTTATTCATCCATCAGTTATTTTTACCCACTTCTCCTTTCCTAGTCACGCGGATTGTTAGTGTCTATCCTCAGCAGTCACTGCGTGAGAGGCAGTGTACAACTCATCAGATCGCAAGTCCATCAAAGGGACATAAGCTACGTTCACACTGTAGCTCTTAATGCTTCATTTATTTTTGCTCAGATCCAATTATTTGTGTGGTAATTCACATGATTATACTTGCCAACCATCCTGATTTGGAAGGGACAGTCCCAGATTTTGCCCCCTGTCCTGTTTTTCAAATAAGGAGGGGCAGGCCACCCAAATGTCCCACCTTTGCCAAGAGCTGGCTAAGTGGAAGAAGGGATACAGAGGGGCCTTTTTTGGGCTTCCTGCTACAGCAGGAGTGAGGTAACCCTAAAATGCTTGTATTGTATGTACTGTAAAGTACAACTTTTCAGCTTTTGGAAACAGCTGGAATTTTCCTGATAGCACAAACAGTCACAAAGTTACAGTAATGTAAAGTGAGCTTGTGAAAAAGTGTCATCTGCAATATGTTCTGAATAAAAGGGATACATCCAAAAAGTTCAGTTATGTTAATTTATTGATTCAGCCATCAGCCATAATTCATTAGGTTGAGCATCTTTGCTTATTAGATTAAATGTTGGTTGGAGGATTGTTTATGTGTG